>JAVALU010001806.1:0-22164 GCA_030770095.1 Gila robusta
TGTAATGAGCTGCAGTGGAGAAGAAAAAGTGTGTTAAGTTAGGCTACTGTTACAACTGACACAAGTTAAAGGGTTAGTTCACCCAAAAATGAAAATTCTGTCATTTACTAACCCTCAAGTTGTTCCAAACTCGTATGACTCTCTTCTGCAGAACACAAAAGAAGATATTTTGAGAAAGGTTGGCAATCAAACCGTTTTGTTTAACAATAGCTCTGCAGTTGCTATTGCATGAAAGTTTTACGGTTAATGGTAAAATTGACAGAGTTTACGGTTATTTTGGTACTGATGTGTGAATGGTATCTTACCGGTAAAAAGACAAAACGTCATTGCTTGTGCGAACAGCACATTTGTGTATTTACCAAAAATGTCTATCTGGTAATTTTATGGTAATTTAACAGGTTTAATGTGTGAAAGGGGCTATTAACTATATTGTATGGACCAAAAAACAACAAAAACCTTTACAAAATATATTTTTGTTATGTTCCACAGTAGAAAGAAAGTCATACAGGTTTGAAACATGATTTGGAATGGCATGAGTTCGTAATCCCTGAAAATTACTGTATTGGTCCTTGTTGCATTAGACCAACACACATCATTACAATACTTATAACAATAATCTAAGATAAATTGACTTACTAAAGCTAAACATACAACCTTGCAAGCACGAAAGAATCAAATATAACAATGAACGACTTGAGGCATTTGTCAAATACCAACCAAATAATGTTATCAAACGCTATTAAATTACACTTTTTAATAGTTTAATGCTTAAAAAAAGGTTATGCCAACAGTGGAATGGGATTTAAAATAATAATAATTTTTTTACCCTTTTTGGAGAATTGGCGCATCAACAAAAACATTAGTCCTCCAAGCAAAAGTAGTCCAGCTGAAGAAGCAACTCCCACAGCTGCATACATCAGCATGCCAGCACTCACTGACATCTCCTGTACTGAAAGCACGTAATAAATATGTTATAATGCAGATTCACAAACTTTTTTGACTCTCGAAAATGATTTACTTAAAGTTTTCCCTGAGATTTTAACTTAACAACACATGTGCAAGTTCGCGTTCTCTGAGATTGAAGGTTCTGAGGTTCAACTCATGAACCACCCTGCAGTTCCCTCATTAACCGCCAGGGATTCACAAATCAAAGTTTCAGAAACCCTGACTGTGTTTAACTCCACTTTTAGACATACACTCACAAGCTTCCCTATGCACTTTCCCACGGGGGAATCCCCACATTTTAAAGTGTTTAACTTGATCAAGTGGAAGAGGGAAGTTTATTTGGAGAGACCCTCAACCCCTCGATTTTGACAAAGGGAGTGAGTCTACTCAATGTAGCTACACTTCAGGCAGATCCATAGACCACAATGCAACAATTGTGACGTCACAGCAGGTCGCGCTTAATAGAGTGGTACAGGTATGACATCACTTTGTAGGCCAAAATACATTTTAGCACTTAAAGCCCTTTTGAATGGGGTTTTGCAGAGCTGCCAACTCTCACGCAATAGGCTAGTTGCACGTGGCCGCCATGTTGGATTTACGATCTGCGAGTACGATTTTTTTTACGATTACGCAAAGTTGGACAGTTCCGATTTCGCTTTACGCCGGTGCAGGGAGCCAGAGAAAGACGAAAATGATCTCTTATAGTTGTTTATAGAATCAATTATATCACTTAAAATACTACTAAGATATATATTATTACTATCAAATGGCAATTAAATACACGGATGCATAGTCAGATTAATGAATGAAATACAACTGTTCACGAACAGAAGATTGTCTTGGACTCTCAGATCCTGAGATTCTGTCAATTTTATTACGAAATTCAAACAATAAATACCGTTTTGGCGCTTTTAAATGTGACGTGACAGATAGCTAGCGCGTGGCGGCACGTGAACCGATAATCTACCAATAGCCTACCAGTCATTGCACACACACCCCAAACGAAAACTGGAAAACTGATTTTAGATAAAAACTGAAAGAGTTGTCGGAAGCTTAGTGATGGTGACGTTGAATTTGTGTGACCGTGTTGTAGTTCGTTTATAGCCTACCTTTAGCTTTTTACTTCTGGCGACTGCATTTAGGCTTCAAAATTTATAAAAGTAGTGTTCATCTGTGATAATTATCTTGATGGACAAAACGTGCAAGTATCATAAACTTTTGTTGATCACAGAGCTTGTTTTAGCAATAATCCAAAAGCCTATGGGAAAATCCTTGTTTTTTTTCTCGAGGGAACCAGTGTGATGTTAACTGCCGGTTTGCCTACTTAAAGTGACGTCATACCTGCACCACTCTATTTACCCCACCCCACACAATCTAGTGTATGATATTGGAGTTATTTAATATTCGTAGCTACCTTAAGCTGACTGTTTTTTACACAGTTATAGTTTATTGTATTGTCTTCATTTGTGATTTTTTTAAAAGTTATATTTAATATACATTTATTAATATAGTAATATTTAATATTTTTAACAGCCCAAGCATATATACAGGCCTATAGAATGGAGTTTAAACAAATTTATAAGGGGAAAAAACTATAAATTGAAACACTTCCAGGGTAGGAGGCACTCACGCAACGTATGCAATGATACACATCCGAGTGAACGAGACGGAGGGAAGTTAGCGAGGGAAGGGCATAAAAAAAGTGGACTTAAACGAGGCCCCTGTCATAATGTTTTAATGGCCTTGCAGTGTAATTATTCATTCTGCATTTTGTAATGTAGTTTTGTAGTATGTAATGCTAGTGATAGTAATGTGCACGCAGTACTATTGTTCTACAGAATTAATGCACCAAAAAAAATGGGTTAGGAGGAGTTGGCTTTACCAACACAACTGGGTGGAGAGTTGGTCCAGTACCCTTTGGAGGTGCAGGTGAGCTGACTGGTTCCATTGAGCTTATGGCTCTTGGCACACTGGAAAAAACACTGAGATCCAAAGCTGAAGTTTCCATGTGGGTGAGAGCAGTTCATTGAGGGTAGAGGTCCCAGTTCAGGAAGTTCAGAGAATGAGAGGAGCTCACAACGAACAGCTGCCATTTAAAAGATAAACGATAGCAAAGCATTTAGTGATTAATGTTATTCATGTCCCAGTATTCTAACTAATATCAGTTTTAAATTATATGGCCTGATCATTTATATTCATCAGTGTTTAACAGGGGAAGCCTAGCTAACAATTTTTGGTTCCAAATGGGAATCAACCAAATGGGAACATTCCATTTTTGTTGAGAGGTAGATACCAGTGCAAGAGGGCATCTCCTGATTCCAGTTCCCAGAAGCAGAGCACTTCATGCCTGGCTCTCCTGTAATTTCAAATCCAGCCTTACATCCCAAGAAGCATTGTGAGCCGTAGCTAAACAGGGAGTGAGGATGAGAACAATTCATCCAGCCATTTTCTTGAGCGGCCAAAAGGGGGCACTGTTGAGCTATGGACAATAATAAATGAATGTCAACATACATTTTCAGCTGCCTTGGGTCATAAACTTCATGACATATTGGTTAGTTTAATCTCATTTTGCTTTAATGGGGTGACAGAGATGAATACAGGATATCAATAGAGGACACATCATGATTCATGATGCCTGATGTGAAATAGGAAGACCCAAAAGTGGTTACCCAAGCAGAAGGGTGGGGTGTCTGTCCACTTCCCCATCTCCAAGCACTCCATTCGTGGTGTGCCATGCAGTTTGAAGCCTACCTGACAGCTCACTTCACACACTGTACCGAAGCTGAACTGCCCGTGAGGATGCGTGCAGGTTACAGTACCATGAGAAGGGTCGATTAAGAGGCTGCACTGTCGTGCTATTGGACAGAATCAAAAGATATATGATAAAGCCTTACTGTCCATGACTTTATAGTAAATTGAAGATGTCAGTGCTACATTTTTGTTCTTTATGTATGATAGGACAGGACTGGAGAAGGTGACAATACAAATATCTTATCTACTGTCTGTTTTGTCAGATCTAATACTCTTGGAGACCCAATTACCTCCCTCAATAATATTCCTATCACAGAGTATCAAGAGTGTTTGTTAACCTTGACAAACAGGAAGGTATTGGCTCCATTTCCCTTTTGATGTGCAGTAAGTGGAATTACTTCCATTCAGAGTAAATCCAGCTCCACACTCCAGCCAGCACAAGGAGCCATAGCTGAAGTTCCCCAAGCGGTCCTGACACTGCACAATGCCATGCTGAGAAGACTCCAGAGCATCACATCTTATAACTGAAAAGAGTATAAAACGGCATGACATGAGAGCATGTTTATGCTGATGTAATTATTTAATCATTGTGAATGTGTGGTGTTGCTCTGTTGATGACTTTTGTGAGCTGCAACAGGACAATATAAATTTTGGTTTAGTCCATGTGGATTTATTAGCAAATCAACACAGATTTTTATGGTTGAACTATATATTATATTTTATCTTTACAAATAATAATTGGTGTTTTATTTAGGCCTATATTACAGAGCCCCAATAGTCACATTTCCATAAAAAAACACACACCAAGTTTAGGGTCCACATGAAAAAAACGTACTCGGTTACTAACGTAACCTCGGTTCTCTCTAGAGAGGGAACGAGTACTGCGTAATATCTTACGCTATGGGGAAAACCTCTTTTCCACGAGATATTGAAGCCAAAAATTATCCTTAATTTTGAATTAATGTAAAACGCTGTGCGGCAGCATGCAGACATAGGCAAGACGGCTCGCGCGCCTATTGGCTGCCCTGCGGCAACAGCAGCAGCCTATCGAGAGAGGCCCTGCGTGACGTGATACCCAATGGGGGCGCTTCGCGCCCATTTCGTCACGTCCCGCCAGAATAGGCGTGGCCTTGGCCTATAAATACGCTCGACAGGCTGATACAAACTGGTTTTCATCACTGAAGCGAACCAGCGCTGTTGTATGCACGGCAAGATACGCAGTACTCGTTCCCTCTCTAGAGAGAACCGAGGTTACGTTTGTAACCGAGTACGTTCTCTTACGAGAGTATCTCTCGTACTGCGTAATATCTTACGCTATGGGGAACACAATGCAACACGCCGTGCGTACTGGGATCCGACACCAAAGTCCCAAGGGCAGTAGCCCGGGGCTCATATAGTGCATAATCACCGTAGACTCACAGAGAGTCGGAGAAGAGAGGCTACAAGCATCATTCCCCATGAAATAGCATCCCACAGGAGCTAGTTATGTTAACAGTGTTTCACGCAGACATGGTGAACGTGTTCAGCCTGAACTGGGTATAAGTACGGGTTATTCAACACCCATGGAGCTGTTCTATCGATCAGTGAGCGATGCACAAGCAAAACTCAGCATTCTGCACCGGCGCAGCGGGGCAGTCTGATAGTACTGAATTCTAGACCGACAGCAGCTTGGCCTGTAAGGCAGGAACCTCTAGGTTATAAAACCTTATAAATGTAGACGGAGAGGCCCAGCCTGCCGCCATACAGATATCTTGCAAGGAAATCCCGCTAGACCACGCCCACGACGAGGCCACGCCTCTCGTGGAGTGCGCTCTGACACCCAAAGGACACTGCAGGCCCTTAGAAGTGTAAGCCAGCGCTATGGCATCGACTATCCATCTGGATAGGCTCTGTTTTGATGCGGCCAGTCCCTTGGAGCGTCCGCCGAACAAAACAAAGAGCTGCTCGGTCTGTCTGAAGACAGACGAGCGGGATACATAAGCTCTCAGTGCCCTGACAGGGCAAAGGAGACTCGCATCCTCCTCCTCATCATGAACCGGGAGGGCGCACAGGGAAATAACCTGGGCCCTGAACGGTGTGTTGAGGGATTTGGGCACGTACCCGTGCCTTGGTTTGAGTATGACTTTTGAGTCATTAGGCCCAAACTTCATACATGACGCGCTTACTGAGAGCGCTTGTAAGTCCCCTATGCGCTTCACTGAAGCGAGAGCCATAAGAAACACCGTTTTGAAAGACAGATGTTTCATGTCTGACAAATGGATTGGCTCGAATGGGGCACCTTTCATGGCTTCCAAAACCGTAGAAAGGTCCCACACAGGGACTGAGGGGGGGTCTGGGAGGATTCAGCCTCCGAGCTCCCCTGAGGAATCGCACGACCAGGTCGTTTTTCCCCAGTGACTGGCCAGACGTCGATTTTGCAAACGTCGCTATGGCCGCCACGTATACTTTGAGCGTGGATGGAGTTCTGTCCTTATCCAACAGCTCCTGAAGGAAGGAGAGCACTTCCGTGACCCCGCAGTCTACGGGTGAAAAGCCCTGAGCTTGACACCAGGCAGAGAACACTGACCATTTCGATGAATAGAGCCGTCTAGTAGACGGGGCTCTAGCCTGCGTGATCGTGTTTAACACTCCCTCCGGGAGGTTAGTGGGTACCCGTTGATGGCCCATGCATGTAGGGACCATAATTCCGGGCGAGGATGCCAAATCGAGCCCTTTGCCTGAGAGAGGAGGTCTCTCCTCACCGGTATAGGCCACGGGGGAGTGCTGGTCAGCCGCCTTAGGACTGGGAACCAAATCTGGTTCGTCCAGAGCGGAGCCACGAGCAGCACTGGGCATCCGTTTTCCTTGATTCGTTCCAGCACTTGAGGCAGGAGCGAGGCGGGGGGAAAAGCATAGAGGGGGCAGCGGGGCCATACGTGGGCCAGCGCATCCCTGCTCTTGGAGAAAAAGCTCGGACAGTGAGCGTTCTCTTGGGACGCGAACAGGTCCACTTGCGCTCTGCCGAATGTCTCCCACAGCAGTTGGATCGTCTGCGGGTGCAGCGACCATTCCCCTGCTGGGACATTGTTTCTGGACAGACTGTCTGGTCCCAGATTCAGGCGACCAGGCACATGCGCTGCTTTCAGTGAAAGCAGGTTGTGCTGAGCCCAGACCAGGAGGCGTTCCGTCAGCCTGTAAAGGTTTCGGGACCTGACGCCGCCCTGGCGATTTATGTATGCCACCACTGACATGTTGTCCGACCGGACCAAGACGTGGTGGCCTTTTAACTGGGGACAAAAGCGCCGTAGCGCGTTGTCGACTGCCAACAGTTCTAGACAGTTTATGTGTAGAGGCTTCTCCCGTTCTGACCACTGGCCAAAGAGCGGTCTGCCCTCGAGCAGCGCTCCTCATCCCGAGGTGGAGGCGTCCGTGGACACCACCTTCACACTCGAGGGAGTCCCCAGACTCACGCCTGACTGATACCAGTCGGCTATTTTCCAAGGTTCCAGAGCCGAAACGCATTCCATGTCGACCTTGAGGCGAAACAGACCAGAGGTGGAACTCGCGCTTTCAGCCATAACTGCAGTGGGTGCATGCGGAGCAGGCCCAGCTGAAATACCGAAGATGCTGAGGCCATGAGGCCCAGCATTTTCTGAAACCTTTTGAGCGGGACTATAGAGCCGCGGCGGAAGGATTTCGCGGCGCGCTGAATGTCCAGTCCGCGCTCCGGCGACCGACGTGCTGTCATAGACAGCGAGTCCAGCACTGTTCCCAGAAAATAAATTTTCTGGCTGGGAAACAGCGAACTCTTCGCCCAATTGACTGTGAGACCCAGATTCTCGAGATGCTCGAGTAATGTGGTTCTGTGTTCTATGAGCTCTGAGTGTGATCGAGCTAGAATCAGCCAATCGTCCAAGTAGTTCAAGACTCGCATGCCCTGAAGTCTCAGGGGTGCGAGAGCCGCGTCCATGCACTTCGTAAATGTACGGGGTCCTAGGGACAGGCCGAACGGCAGGACTGTGTATTGATATGCCTGGCCCTCGAAGGCGAATCTCAAGAATTGCCTGTGACGTGATGCTATTTGTATTTGGAAATAGGCGTCTTTCAGATCTATTGACATAAACCAGTCTCCCTGGCGAACTTGCGCGAGGATTTTCCTGGTTGTCAGCATTCTGAACTGGCACTTCACAAGCGCTCTGTTCAGCTGCCGTAGATCTAGAATGGGTCTGAGACCCCCGTCTTTTTTCGGTACCAGAAAATATCTGCTGTATAGCCCCCCTTCGCTCTGAGCCTGAGATAAAGGTTCTATGGCCCCTTTGCTCAGTAGTTTCGCTATTTCGGCTCGAAGTAGATGAGATACTTCGTTGTTTACCGTATTTTCAACTCGCGCCTTGTAACGGCGGGGACGTCGAGCGAACTGTAGCGAATAGCCTCTTTTTATAGTGTTCAACACCCATTCTGTTCCCCCGGGAAGCTTTGCCCACGCATCTGCGTGAATAGCTAGAGGCAGAATAAAAACCGGGCTCTGGCCGCGGCATAGCGGCGGCCGCAGAGCTTCGGTGTGCTGAGACATAAACACTGCGTTTACAGTGTGCGAGGCGGGGGGCGCGCCGATCACGGCGGGCAGCCTGGTCGCGCTCGATTTCTCTATGACAGATTGTGGAGAGAGAGCGAGCGGGACAAAACCCTGTGGGGTTGAGCGTGTCTGTGAGGAATGTGGGCGCTGGGACAGCACTACACTGAGAACACCGTCGGCTTGCGCTGACTGAATGTGTGTTGGTTTTCGTTTGTACAGAAACCGTGGGACATGCATCGAGTAGTGTTTGTGGGCACTGTGTCGTGGGCACATTCACTACATTTTTTGCACAATCGACATGAGTCGATTTTATTTGTGCTAGCCCTGAACTGTGGCGGGCTGTGTCTGTGTGTGGGAATGGGCACTGAGACGTGGGCATTCTTACAACACTCATAACACCATCGGCCGTGGCCGGAATACCAGAAAATACACTCTTTTGGGGATTTATCTGGGTCGCCGTAAAATGGCGTTTGTGTGCAGGCAAGCGGGCTGTGGTACCGGCTTGTTTACTGCAAAATACACTGGAACAGTCACATTGTTTGGAACTGAACGAGCGAGAAGTTTCGGTGGAGTCTGGCCGCGGCGAGACTTAAACACATGGGCCTTAGCTGACTGTATGTGTGTTGGTTTCGTTTTACAGAAACGTGGCACATGCAGTGTGTAGTGTTTGTGGGCACTGGGTTGTGGGCACATTCACTACATTTAATGCACAATTGACATGAGTCGATCTCATTTGTGCGAGCCCTGCACTGTGGCGGGCTGTGTTTGTGTGTAGAAATGAACACTGGGCTGTGGGCATTTTTATTACACTCATAACACCATCGGCTGTGGCCGGAATACCAGAAAATACACTGCTTATATGATTTTTCTGGGTCGCCGTGGAAACGGCATTTGTGTGCAGGCAAGCGGGCCATGGTACCGGCTTGTTTACTGCAAAATACACTGGAACAGTCGCATTTTCTTGGAACTGAACGAGCGAAAAGTTTCGGTGTAAGTCTGGCCGCGGCGAGACTAAATTTTATCTGCTGCGAGAGCTGGGATCGAACACGGGTCTCCCGTGCGAAGGCTTTGGGTTTCGCCACTGAGCCACAGGGGGAAACGACAAAAGCTTAAATTAGCTCGAGCAAATAAGAGAGCGTCATCACAGTTTTGTGTGTGTCGGCGTTTGTTTGCAGGCGTGCGTGTTATACAACAGGCTCATTGCTGCAATATTGACATTTTCAGCCGCTCAAACTAAGAGGAGCTGAGAAATGTTTGAGAATGGAGATTGGTCCGGCCTCGGCGGGGCTAAAACACACTCTTTCCTTATTTCGCCGGTGACGCACGCCCACGGGGGGCGGGGTAGCTTCTTATAACGTAAAGAAAGCTAGCCGCGGTTTTGATACTGGCCCGTTTCCCTGACGACTCGCGGGCAGAAGGGGGAGGTCCACAGAGCTCGCCCAATCCTCACTGTCCGACGCCAGGATAGAGCAGCTGGCCTTCTCTACAGATGCAGCTATCTCGTCGTCATAATGGCGGAGGCGGCGGCGCGCGGCGGCCGTTGTCCGTCAGTGAGCGACTCGATTGAAGCTGGTGAAGCTGGCGGGCGAACCGGCGAGCTTTCACGGGCTGGAGAAGGCTCGGGGACCCGCTGAGTACGGCGCTTTACGGCGTGGCACTACAGCGGGCGGGAGTGCAGACTCGGAGAAAAAATGCCAGGCGAGTCCTCAGAGTCACCATGGCAATAGCTCGCTCAGCGAGCGCGGAGAGCTGCATGATCCTTACCCAGGCGGGAAACGCAGATGAAATGGCAGTCCCCGTCGCTGAGTGCGGCTCGGCACGAGCCACAGGAACGAAGCATCTTAAAAAAGACGCTGCTCTTTTAGATAAAGAGAGAGAGAGAGTGTGAGTCGCAACGGCGAACACACACTCTCAGCAGAGTAAAAGGATATTGACGCCGGAAAGCGTAGCAGGTACGGCAGCTGAAGGCGGCGAGGTGAAGGCCAGCGGCTTCAGGCTCGAAGGCTCGTCCCGCAGAAGGCTTACAGTCAGACGGCGCGGCTTCTCACTCCGGATCCAGCGATGCAGTAGTGCTTCGCTAAAGAGATGAAAATCAGTTTGTATCAGCCTGTCGAGAGTATTTATAGGCCAAGGCCACGCCTATTCTGGCGGGACGTGACGAAATGGGCGCGAAGCGCCCCCATTGGGTATCACGTCACACAGGGCCTCTCTCGATAGGCTGCTGCTGTTGCCGCAGGGCAGCCAATAGGCGCGCGAGCCGTCTTGCCTATGTCTGCATGCTGCCGCACAGCGTTTTACATTAATTCAAAATTAAGGATAATTTTTGGCTTCAATATCTCGTGGAAAAGAGGTTTTCCCATAGCGTAAGATATTACGCAGTACAAGAGATACTCTCGTAAGAGAACGTATGTTTTTCAAACTTCTACGTAACTGACAACTTGAAAATATGAACTATAAAAATCATTTTGTGCACGAGAATACATTCCCATTGGAACTGTCCTCACAGCTATTTTGGATTGAATTTTATAAGTTTATAAATTGCCATGTGCTTTTGGGTTTCTCTCTTTAAGGATGGACTGTTTGGCTTCTTATAAATAATAATGAGGACTTTAGTATTAATCTCTTATCTTACATCCAAACTATTTTATCTTCTAAGAACTCTAAGGTCTGGTTTCGCAGACAGGGTTTAGATTAAACCAGGATTAGGCCTCAGTTCAGTTAGGACATTTAAGAAGCTTTTATAAACATCCCCTAGAAAAAAAAAACATTACTGGTGTGCATCTTGAGACAAAGAAATGGCACTGACATATTTTAAGATATATCAGTGCAAGTTGCTTTCAGTTAAAATAGCTCAAACATGCATTTTAGTCTGGGACTAGCTTAAACCTTAAACCAAAAGACAGTAAACTTGTTCTACCTTTTTAATTTATTTCACTAAAGTTTGTGTTTTCGTGCTCTGTATTTATTTATAATTAATGATTTGCCTGCCATTTTATTTAATTTTGTACATTTTATATTTTGTTCTGTACTTATATTTTTTTGATACCTTGTCATCATTATAGTTTCCGGTTCATGTAGTTTCACTTTAGTGTCTCCGTACTATTAGAACTAGTTAAATCACTTTTTCCACTCAATTTCATTGCATAACATAAATTTCATGGTGCTATCATTTAAAGCAAAAATGTAAGGTTTTAAAATTATTGTATTAATGTAAGAATTAATGTATTTTTTATTGAAACAGATTTAAACCTACCTTCACATTCAGGCGTTGGTGCTGACCAGTTGCCGTCACTCAGACAGGTGAGTGTGGATTCTCCTCTTAGACTGTATCCCTCCTCACAAGTAGCATTGCAAGAAGAACGAAAAGAGAACTTTCCCAATGGATCAGCACAGGTCAGGTGACTCTGTGCAGGGGCCACAAGAGGGTCACAAGCCACAGCTTAAATTTTAAATGAGATAATAAAATATATTTAATATATGATGGGAAGGAACCTAAGGTTCTAAATATGAAGCGCCTGATATAACCTTTTCTTCTAAGAGTGAATATCATTTCATCAGTAGTTTAATGGTATTAGGTCAACAAGAATTATATGAACTGATGCCAAACCTGTACAAATAGGTGTACTGTGTGTCCAGAGCCCAGTATGGTCACAGAAAGTGGAATCTGCACCTTTAAGCACAAAACCCTCTTCACACTTGAACTCACAGCTGGAGTTATAGCTATTGTTGGAGAGGGGGTGTGTGCAGCTCATACTTCCATAATTTGGTGCACTAGAGAGAGGTGGACACTGTATAGCTGTGGGAAAATCAGAAGCAACTCATAAAGGTGAATCTGTTGGACCTACGGCATAAACTGGAAATATGTGTATAAATGTGTGTGTGTGTTGTTTAAGAAGCAGGTTACCATGGCAAACAGGCAGGATGTGACTCCAGTTCCCATGTGCGGCACAGTGAGTTGAATTTGTACCATTGAGTACAAAACCTAAGTCACATTTTACCCAACAAGTGGAGCCATAAGCAAACTCCTCTATAGGATCATAAGATTGCAGGGAGCCATGTGGGCTGGGCTTCAGTGGGTCACACTTTACAACTGCCAAAAACAAAACAGGCAAGACAGATTGTAGACTCAAAAGAGTCAGTGGTAGTGTAAAAGAGCATAGTTTATGGCTCTTTTTTGTAGTACACTTACAGTTAAAGGATTAGTTCACCTCAAAATTAAAATTTCCTAATAATTTACTCACCCCAATGCCATCCAAGATATCCATGTCTTTCTTTCCTCAATGGAAGAGAAAAATTTTTGAAAATGACCTATCGTTTCGCTAGATAAGACCCTCTTCCTCAGCTGCGATCGAGCACAGCCCGTTGAAGCACTTCAAAGACCTTTGAAACTGCATTGATTTGGACTTCAAAACGTTGGTTGCCATTGAAGTCCATTATTCAATCCAGAAATGTTTTCCTCAAAAAACTTATTTTCTCTTCCATTGAGGAAAGAAAGACATGGATATCTTGGATGGCATTGGGGTGAGTAAATTATTAGGAAATTTTCATTTTGAGGTGAACTAATCCTTTAAGAGCATAATGGATTCAATAACTCTCTATGACACTGAGAAATCATGTATGCTTCAAAAACCCACCTTCACATGCAGGTGTGGCGGCTGACCAGTTGCCGTCACTCAGACAGGTGAGTGTGGCTTTTCCTCTAAGTTTGTATCCCTCATCACAGGAAACATTGCAAGAAGAACTAAAAGAGAAGTTTCCGAATGGATCATCACATGTCAGATGACTCTTTGCAGGGTCTAGAATGGGATTACAGGTCACCACTGAAACAAATGCATAACACATCGATTAAATTATTAACCATGTCTGTTCAAACGCACAAACACCTTAATCACCTCTTTTCCAGGGTGCGTCTTAGCAGTGTTGCCTAACATTAAAATGTTTCACAAGAACGAAAAGGAAAAGCACTATTGTGAAAAGGAAGTGCCCAACCTTTGCTTTCAGCACTTTTTGAACTATTAAAAACTTTGGGGTTTTTAGATAATATTTTTTTCCCAACATGTAGCTTCAGGGTAGCTGCACACTTTTTAAAGTCAAATTTAAGGCTTTTTAAGACCTTTTTAAGACCTGAAGAAATCAAAATTAATACCGTACATTAGGAGTGTGCAATATTGACAAAAATATATCTCAATATTTTCAAAGTTGTGTTGATAATAATTAGATGACATTTTACTGATTGTGTTTTTGTGCTGGTGCCATGGCTGGTAAAGGCCTGTTGTTGACAGCTAACTCACGAAGATATTCATATTTTTCATATTCTATGCAGTGGTCAGTTCACAGCAGTGACATAAATTGCAAAAAGCAACCATATACTCCTTCTAGAAGTTTGAGATCCAGTGACCAGAACCTTCTATTAGTCCCACATTCCTGACTCAAACATAGAGGGGATAGAGCGTTTTCTGTGGTTGGGCCTCGGTTGTGGAACAATCTGCCTTTAGAAATTAAGATAGCCCCTTCCTTGACCACAAGTCTCTACTAAAAACGCACTTGTTTTCCATGGCTTTTAATTATTTATATATATATTTTTTAATTGTAATTGTTAAATAACTTTTTTAACTGTGTTTTAGCTGTGTTGTTTGTTTACCTTTTTCCTTCCTTTTGAACTTCTGTACAGCACTTTGGTCAATCGTGTGGCTGTTGTATAAGTGCTATACAAATTAACTGAAATTGACAGAAATTAACATTTTTATTAAGGGCAATATTTGCCACCTTAAATTGATTTCCTGGGGCATTTTCACCTATATATGGACATTTTTTCTAAACTTATTTAGAGGTATGCATCACCTTTTATGACAAATTCTAACATTCCAATTAAATTCTATTAGAATAATAACAGTACCACTGTTAACCAGTCAAATTAAATCATTAAATCAAAATCCATATTTGCAGTGCAGAGGTGACACAGAAGTGGCATCAGAACTGGCATAAATATATATTTACACTCCATTTACAATTGCATAAATAAAGCTATGAGATTAGTTTTTTTATTCAATATTTAAATATGAAATTATTTCTAATTTTAACATTTTAATTAAAGGGTAGTTCAAATATGAAACTAAAACCGCCAGTAGGTGGCGGCAAAAGACGATACATATCGCACACTCCTAAGCACATAAAGAATGAACTGACATTTGCCAACGTTTCTCTCCTCTCGCGTGCAGGAGACAGACCCAGTAGCACCTCAATGCAGTACATGAGATCCACGGGGAGGAGTCGGATCAAGATCCAAGGGGTGGAGATGGGTAGGATTAGAGGTGGGTTTAGAGATTAGGGGTGGGTTTAGGGATCAGGGGGCGGAGATGGGTAGGTTTAGGTATATGTAAGGTGGGAGGAGTTGGATCTGGATCCGACTCCTCCCCGTGGATTTCATGTTCTGACAGACGTAGGCTAATATGCTGCCGCGAATTGTCTCGAGAACACACAAAGATAGAATAATAAAAAAGAGTACGTACGCTAATTAGATAAACTTTTTAAGACTTTTTATGGCCTTAAATTTTAAAAATCTAATTTAAGACTTTTTAAGGATCCGCAGGGACCCTGAGCTTTTGTTAAATCATGTCAACATGCATATTCAGTGCACTTGTATGAACCAGCAACTGCCTGGTGATTCATTGAGGAATGTTTTGCAGATATGCTGTACCTGTGCAGGTGGGGGTTTTGTGTGTCCAGTGCCCAGTGTGGTCACACCAAGTTGTATTTGAGCCTTCGAGCACAAATCCCTCCTCACACTTGAACTCACAGCTGGAGTTGAAGCTATTGATGGAAAGGGGATGAGTGCAGTTTATACTCCAACCACCAGGGGCATCAATGATCGGTAGACACTGGACAACTGTAAGGGTAATGTCATTTTAAACCATAGACAGTAAAAGAAATGGACACAGCGACCCAATTGATTTCAACGGAGAAGACTGAAGCCCGATTATTGCACTTCCTGTCTGATGGCTGAGCGACTGCGCAGGCTCAAACTGAGCGTGACGACAGTCTGACAGTTGTAAATCTTCTAGTAGCTGTGCCAAAACAAATCTGAATCACCTAATTCCTCAAAAACGTTGTTGAAATATTTTGTCCCGTTGCTTTCATGGACTCTCCATCTATGGGCTTCTCCCTTGACTTTATGCCTCTATGTCCCCCCAATTGCCTCATAGACAGTAAAAGATTGCCTGCGAGCTTCTCCTCCTGTCTATACGGTAATGTCTCTATTGTGCGACAGAAAGTCGCGTGGTTATGACGCAATCGTTAGCCTATTTTTACAAAAACGGCTTCTACGGGGCCATAACGTAAGATACAAAGTAATGGAGCCTTTTATACATTTTCGTGTTTCTTTAGAAATAAATAATGAACAAATGAAGTCTTTGGATGCCTCAGATGTAAAGTTATTCGCTGTCAAAGTGACGCCAAAATGAATGGGAGTCAATGGAATGCTAACAGCAGGTGAAGTTCTGCTACAATGGCGGCTCCCGTGAGGCATCAGTTTCCGGCTGATGGATTACCCCCTTGTTTTAAACAAATAAACGCATCAGAAATTGAATATAATAATAATAATCTAGGCTTCTTATTTTTATTACCCACATTGAGAAAAAATGGCTAACAATTTTCACTCAGAAATTGCTAGTAAATTCCACAAATAATTACAAAGAGAAAGCAAAATTACGGACTGAATGAAACGTGACATTCAGGTCACCACCGCAACAAATGCATAATAACCGATAATAAAACATCGATTAAATTATTAACCATGTCTGTTCAAACGCGCAAACACCTTAATCACCTCTTTTCTTTATAACACTGTTATTATGTTATTTTTTACATTAAGTGCACTTCCAGGGTGCGTCTTAGCAGTGTTGCCTAACATTAAAATGTTTCACAAGAACGAAAAGGAAGAGCACTATTGTGAAAAGAAAGTGCACAACCTTTGCTTTCAGCACTTTTTGAACTATTAAAAACTTTTGGGTTTTTAGATAATATTTTTTCCCAACATCAACATGTAACGTTAGCTTTTGTTAAATCATGTCAACATGCATATTCAGTGCACTTGTATGAACCAGCAACTGCCTGGTGATTTATTGAGGAATGTTCTGCAGATATGCTGTACCTGTGCAGGTGGGGGTTTTGTGTGTCCAGTGCCCAGTGTGGTCACACCAAGTTGTATTTGAGCCTTCGAGCACAAATCCCTCCTCACACTTGAACTCACAGCTGGAGTTGAAGCTATTGATGGAAAGGGGATGAGTGCAGTTCATACTCCAACCACCAGGGGCATCAATGATCGGTAGACACTGGACAACTGTAAGGGTAATGTCATTTTAAACAAATAAACACATCACAAATTGAATATAATAATAATAATCTAGGCTACTTATTTGTATTACCCACATTGAGAAAAAATGGCTAACAATTTTCACTCAGAAAGTGCTAGTAAATTCCACAAATAATTACAAAGAGAAAGCAAAATTACGGACTGAATGAAACGTGACATTCAGGTCCACCACCGCAACAAATGCATAATAACCGATAATAAAACATCGATTAAATTATTAACCATGTCTGTTCAAACGCAACACCTTAATCACCTCTTTTCTTTATAACACTGTTATTATGTTATTTTTTACATTAAAGGGATAACGTTAGTTCACCCAAAAATGAAAATTCTGTCAGTATTGACTCACCCTCATGTTGTTCCAACCCCGTAAGACCTTCGTTCATCTTCGGAACACGAATTAAGATATTTTTGATGAAATCTGAGAGCTGGATCACTCCTCCATACTAGTCCATAAGCTTCTTCAGGGATTGAACTTGCCGGCCTCGAAAAGTTATTTAAGACATCGTTAAAATAGTCCAAGTGACTACAGTGGCTCAATCTTAAGTTTATCAAACGACGAGAATACTTTTTGTGCGCAAAAAGAACAAAAATAACGACTTTATTTCAACTATTCATTTCCTTCTCTGTGGGCCTCGAGTCAGTTCACTAGTTTAACAGCGTACGCTTCTGTTGTTGTACGTCACACATCACACACATGACCAGCGTCGGCCAATAGTGAGCCTACGTGTGACGTAGCTCTACGCAATTACACTAAGTGAACTGAGGCCCACAGAGAAGGAAATGAATAGTTGAAATAAAGTCGTTATTTTTGTTTGTTTTTGCGCACAAAAAGTATTCTCGTCGCTTGATAAACTTAAGATTGAGCCACTGTAGTCACTTGGACTATTTTAACAATGTCTTTAATAACTTTTCGAGGCCGGCAAGTTCAATCCCTGAAGAAGCCTATGGACTAGTATGAGTGATCCAGCTCTCAGATTTCATCAAAAATATCTTAATTCGTGTTCCAAAGATGAACGAAGGTCTTACGGGGTTGGAACAACATGAGGGAGAGTAAATACTGACAGAATTTTCATTTTTGGGTGAACTATCCCTTTAAGTGCACTTCCAGGGTGCGTCTTAGCAGTGTTGCCTAACATTAAAATGTTTCACAAGAACGAAAAGGAAGAGCACTATTGTGAAAAGAAAGTGCACAACCTTTGCTTTCAGCACTTTTTGAACTATTAAAAACTTTTGGGTTTTTAGATAATATTTTTTCCCAACATCAACATGTAACGTTAGCTTTTGTTAAATCATGTCAACATGCATATTCAGTGCACTTGTATGAACCAGCAACTGCCTGGTGATTCATTGAGGAATGTTCTGCAGATATGCTGTACCTGTGCAGGTGGGGGTTTTGTGTGTCCAGTGCCCAGTGTGGTCACACCAAGTTGTATTTGAGCCTTCGAGCACAAATCCCTCCTCACACTTGAACTCACAGCTGGAGTTGAAGCTATTTATGGAAAGGGGATGAGTGCAGTTCATACTCCAACCACCAGGGGCATCAATGATCGGCAGACACTGGACAACTGTAAGTAGGTAATGTCATTTTAAACAAGTAAAGCATCAGAAATTGAATATAATAATAATCTAGGCTACTTATTTTTATTACCCACATTGAGGAAAAAATGGCTAACAATTTTCACTCAGAAATTGCTAGTAAATTCCACAAATAATTACAAAGAGACAGCAAAATTACGGACTGAATGAAACGTGACATTTGGAAGTAAAGATCGAAATAGTATTTTTTTTCTTCAACATAGGCCTACTCAATAACCTGTGTATTTTTTACAACTTTGGAAAAAGCTTTTTTTTTTTTTTTTACCGTGCACTATCAAGCTATAAGCAGAGGTGGACAGTAACAAAGTACATTTTTAGTACTGTAGCCTGCTTATGTACACTTTTTGAGTATCTGTATACATTACTTTTTAAACTTTAACTTCACTACATTTGAAAGACAAATATCGTACTTTTTACTCCACTACATTTCTGTCAAGGTCCTTGAGTAGAGAGTAGAAAGTAATAATGTCCGTCAGGGGATGATTTTGCAGGGGTTCTATTTTGGTTGGAAATGAAAGTCGTTTTGACGTCAGATTGACGTCAACATTCTATGTCGAACAGAAGTTGGATTTTGGTTGGAAATGAAAGTCGGGTTAATGTCAGAACCCGACGTTAGTTTGACGTCAGAACCCGACATCAGATTGACATCAGCCTGACTGATGTTGGTTTCTGATGTCAACCCGATTTTTATTTTCAACCACAATACAACGTCTGTCCAACGTTGGAGATTAACGTCAATCTGACGTTGGATTCTGACATCAAACTGATTTTCATTTTCAACGTTGGGTTTGGTCTTCTAAATGCGAAATTTGTCATTGTTTTGGAGCACACTATGCTTATAGATAACTTTAAGGCTCTCTGCTATTCTTTTATATTTAGAACGATTTTTAGAACTATATGTTTATCGTTATCGTCCTTGGTGTGAACTCATAATTGGCATCAGCAATGTATTCTGTTCCATACCCTGACAAACAGGAAGTGCGTTATCCCAGTGCCCAGATGCCAGGCAGCGTAGCCTTTGTTCCCCCTCCAGCTTGAACCCTGTGGAACATTGGAACTGGCATGACGAGTTAAAATAAAATGCTCCAAAGTCATCGTCACACTTCACAAAACCTTGCTGTGGACTTTTAACTGGCCAGCACTGGACAACTGCAAAAGTGAAAATGATAACTTAGTGACAAAATGCACAAACACACAATGAGGATATTTGAACTTGAATGGGTTCTACAGAACCTTCCTCACAGCGCGGGCCCATGAAACCGGGGTCGCATTGACATTTGTAGTTCCCAATAGTCTCCACGCACTCCGCGTGCTCACTGCAGGATTTATCTGAACAAGAGGCTACACAGACAAATCAAGTGCATTAAAGAGCAAATAATTATCTCTCCAGACAAACTGCATATTCATACAAAGGATTTGATTTGATTGAGCAGCTTTATATAATTTGAATTAATTTTTAAAATAATCTCAATTTAAATATTTCATGTTATCAAGTGTGTTCACCTAAATAACAAAGAGCTGCTTTCTTTTTGCTGCACCTCTCATCATTCCACTTGGCAGTGTCTTTTTGCCTCTTAATGTAGATCTCTACACAGTCTTCTCCAGTTCCCTGGTTATTCGGTTCATTTTTCGCCCAGTTTGCTGCTTCAGGGACCAAGTGCTTTTTGGTCCCAACCCACGTCCATTGGCCTTCAATCTTCCTAATGCCAATCCAGTAGTATGTCGGATGTAAGGGTAGAATTTGGTTAAGGTGTTCAACTTCTGCCTGGTTTTGGATGGCCACCATATCAGTGAAATGCTTTTGACACCACTGACGAGCTTTTGTCCAGTCCACATCATTGTCTATGTCGTAATGGTATGTCCAGGCCTTAACTGATAAACACAGTTGTGTTGCATTAAAATGTAGTTTATATAACGTTTTAATTTGCTATTTTGTTAAATTTACTTTGAAACTTTGTAGTTTATTATCTATTTAAGAAACATGTTGATTAGAAATAGATTAAATGAGAACATACCATTACAAATTCCAGTTATGAGGACAAGACATCCAGAAAATAGTCTAATATTCACCCACAAAACCATCTGAAGGATGTGAGAAATGCATATGTGTTTATTAAGACACTATTTGTGTTCTCATTCATGCATGTCATCAAACCAAAAGGTCTAGAGATCCAAATGCTATTGATTATTTTATCTGATATTTTAATTTTTTACTTTTTGGGGTATAATTATAAAAATATTACTCTAAAAAGCATTTGGACCCTTTGGCTTGATGAAATGCAAAAATACTCTATAAATATATAAATAAAGTAAAGCAGAATGATCATCTTACCTTTTCTGCAACTATGCTTCATTTATTCTGAGAGGAATTCTGCGAGGACGTTCACAGTTTAATGCATACGAAATTGCCGTCAAATATGATTTGCCAATATTCAGACAGTTGCAATGCAATTGCATGAGAACTAAGTGATGGAAATTGTGTAATAGTGCTGCCATTGAAGAAAAAGTTACAGCACAACAGTGTATAAGCTACTATTGTTGTATACCAGATATTAAATAGTTTTAATGTCATTCTATAGCTCACACTGAATAATGTTTTTTTTACAGCTAAACAACATCAAGCATTTTTGAGCAAAAGATAACAATGGGATAATTGACTTTATTTTGTTTTTTTCACATACAAAGTATCAAAAATAAGAATGAACTGAAGAAGATTTGACAATTAAAATCCAGTTATTCAATCAATCCAGTTATTGTCAGACATCTTTATGCTGAACATAGAGGTCCATCAAGTGGTGTGTGTTCAGTTTCAAATGCTGGATTCAGCATTTCCTGTTGAGTTCTGCAAGAAAACATGGTGGAGTAAGATTTATGTATGGTTAATCGTAATCTAAATCATCTAAATCAGTGAAACTGGCTAGAAAATTTAAAGTGAACACAATTTACCTCAATCTCACTGCCTTTTTATCTACAACCAAATTTAAAAAGGAAAAAGAAAATATTTAAATATATATATTTTTCTCTTTGGAATACATTTTTTAATATTTGATAAATCCTTCAAAACTTCACATTATACTCACTCTTTCTGCAACAAAAACAGCCACAAAACACTGAGATGACAACAGATGCCAAAAGAGCAATTTGAAAATGGACAAGACCTGAGAAAAAATATAACAAGAGTCTAAGTATACTGTTGATTAATTTTTTTGTTCCTTGACATTTCTTCCCTTTAAAAATAATAGAGTTAAGATTATGCATTTGGAAAGGATTAATTTTATTAAGGAAATGAAAGAGCATGTTTTCTTGAGCATGTGGGAGTCATTTACTAATTTGATGGGCAAATTTCTGGATTGTGTAAGTTCATCTCAGTTGCTGTAATACTTGTAGGCCTACTCAGATCTCTTCTTTTGTTGTTGTCATTGTTTGTTTTATTGTTTGATTTTGTTTGTTTGTTTTATTGTCCTTATAATGTTAGTGTGTAAATAAATAAATAACGGGTTAATTTAATCATATTTTTGACCATTGGGTACATCATATAGATTAATGTTCATTAGAACCTCAAAATATTTTAAATGTAACGGTTGGTTTTTGAAAGAGAAATTGTTTGTGTGAATGATTCAGAATTAAACCAGTTATGAATTTAGATTATAAATATATTATTATACGTATTAAATAAATATGAAAACATACTCTAATGGGGTTGAAATAAAGGCTTAGGGTAAAAATAATCAACCCGGTCACACTATGCGTCTCTATATATAGGCTAGCACGCATTGTGTTTATCGTGCAATTTATACGCGAAAATGAGTTACTCACATACTAGGATACGCATGGTTAGGTTTAGTAGTGGTGTGGACGTGTGGTGCGTGTGTATACGTTTGGTTAGGATTAGTGGTGTGGGGCGCGTATGTATTACACGCAATAAAGTGCGTATCAAATGCAC
>JAVALU010001807.1:0-133072 GCA_030770095.1 Gila robusta
TGTTACGACCCTCCTATGACTCATACCCGTCTAGGGCTTTTAGGAGGGGAACACATATAACCATCTCAGACACGTCACACTATAACACTGAATGAGGTGAGAAAACACGAGAGACCACTGAATAAAGTGAATAAGTTTTAATAAATATGATAATGAATAAAGATATAACAGAACCAACCACACAGGAAAAAGGGGTAAATGAATTGTGCCAAAGTAATGAAAGTAACATAAACATAAAGGTTATCTAACCCATTAAACAACTAATACTACGATACAAAAAAAAACCCAAAAGAAAAGTCTTCAACGTCCAAGACGTCATAACTAAAGCTACACTAACTAAAAAACATAAATACAGCGGGTGGCACAATTCCCTAACTAGTGTTTGTAATACAGACAGATTTCGCTACGTGTGCACCATGTATGTCACGTGACAAACTTACTTAGCCCCTTCTTCTCTGTAGACCGCCACGTTCACAAAAGAGAAGGTTTTGGACGCAGCCAAAACAAAGATCAATGAGCATACCGGTGAACAACGTACAAGGTTCTCTCAAAACAGGGTTCTCTCACAACAAGACAAAGCAAAGTTCTCACAAGACAAGACAAGACAAGGTTTCTCTCCCAGCCTGCAGCAGCATGGTCTTTAAGTATCCACTTCACCAGGTGTCACTCATCACGCTAATGCCGATCCCGCCTTCCAAGGCGCGGCCACTCATTGTCTTAACTGACAAGCACGATAGCCAATCAGCAACAGCCTAAGAAAGTGAAAGTGAGAGAAACAGATAACAATCCCCTCCCACACACAAACATTCTTACGGACGTAACACCCCCACATTTAAGATTTTAAACCCAACGTTTAAATAAAACAGTAACAAACCTCATCATACCCACTCTTTTAAGATTCAGGCTCTAGAAAGAGTATCTGCGAGGATATTTTCAGATCCCTTCTTATGGTGAATCTCCAGCTGAAAATTCTGTATGAACAAAGCCCAACGCATTAATCGTTGGTTTGCATTATACATGCGAGACAAAAATACAAGGGGTTGGTGATCCGTAAACACAAGAATAGGCAAATTAGAAGAACCCAGATAAACTTCGAAGAATTGTAACGCTAGTAACAATGCCAAGGTTTCCTTCTCGATGGTAGAATAGTTTGCTTGATACTTGTTGAACTTACGCGAAAAAAAACACACTGGATGGTCCACTCCATCCTGTGTTTCCTGAATCAGAACTGCACCAGCGCCTACTGCGCTGGCATCAACCTCTAACTTGAATGCCCGCTCAAATTGAGGAGCGATCAAGACAGGGTTTGTACACATTAATGCTTTCGCATTTTCAAAGGCTACCTGACATTCATCTGTCCACACAAAAATTTTCTTAGGGCTGAGGAGATCCGTAAGCGGGGTTACCACGGTAGCGAAATTCTTGCAGAAACTTCGGTAATACCCAATCATACCCAGAAAACGCCTCAACTCTCGCCTTGTAACTGGCACCGGGAAAACGGTAATAGCCGCCACTTTCTCCTCCACTGGCTTTACCTGTCCATTTCCCACATGTTTTCCCAAATAAGTCACAGTTGCTTGACCAAACACGCATTTCGCGAGGTTAACAGTTAACGACGCACGTTCCAAACGTTCAAACACAGTGCGTAATAGAGTCAAATGTTCATTCCAGTCATTGGAAAAGATCACTAAATCGTCCAGATATGCTCTACAATTCGGAACGCCAGCAAGAACAGTTTGTATCAACCGCTGGAACGTAGCAGGTGCGT
Source organism: Gila robusta (assembly GCA_030770095.1). Lineage (NCBI taxonomy): Eukaryota > Metazoa > Chordata > Actinopteri > Cypriniformes > Leuciscidae > Gila > Gila robusta. The sequence continues at coordinate 1,769 of JAVALU010001807.1, forward strand.
TTCGTAACCCGAACGCCATAACTTGGTACTGTAGGAAAGAATCCGGAGTTACAAAAGCAGATATGTCAGACGCGCGTGCTGTTAATGGCACTTGCCAGTATCCCTTCAATAAGTCAAGTTTACTAACGACTTTTGCTGAACCCACACTATCAACGCAATCCTCCATTCTCGGTAGTGGATAGCAATCAGGTACGGTGACAGCGTTAACCTTTCGGTAGTCCGTACAAAAACGGAAAGAACCATCAGGTTTCTTTACCAACAGACATGGCGAACTCCATGGACTATGACTATGACGAGCTAAATCATTTTCTAACAGATAGTCAGTTTCAACCTTCATTGCGGATCTCTTAATTTCGTTAACACGATATGGATGTTGCTTTATCGGTTTGGCATCTTTAACTTCAATGTCATGTTCCAGAACACCAGTCTGAGAGGGAACATCAGAAAATAAAGCTGGGAATGACATGATAAGTGCCATTACATCACCTCTTTTCTCATTGGGTACAGAAGACAAATGAGAAGACAGATTAGACAGTATAGTAGAGTTTTCCAATTTACTACACTGTTGCGGAGTATTTCTCAACATCAATCCGTCCTCATCAGCATTTGCATCACTCTCTACAACTGACAAAACTGGTGACGTTACTAACACTACTCTGTCAGTGTCCTGCTTCACAGGTTCACACTCGTCACGTTCGTGATAGGCTTTAAGCATGTTAATGTGGCAAACACGCGTTTTGCGCCGTCTGTCAGGAGTGCAAATGACATAATCCGTATCACTAAGTTTCTTAACAACATTATACGGACCCGAAAATTTAGCAGACAAAGCTGACCCTGGTATCGGTAATAATACTACTACTTTATCATTAGGCAGAAAAGACCGTGCCACAGCATGTCTATCAAATCGATCCTTCATCTCTGATTGCGCGTTTGTCAAAAACTTGCGCGCAAGGTCGCAAGCACCATGCAACTTCGCTCGGAATCGATTAACATAATCAAGAACGTTCGTTCGTTTCTCTGTTTTATCCTCTAACATCTGGTCTTTTAGAACTTTTAATGGTCCTCGAAGTGTATGTCCAAAAACCATCTCGGCTGGACTAAATCCAAGTGATTCCTGCACACTTTCTCGCGCCGCAAATAACACTAACGGAATACCTTCATCCCAATCTTTACTTGTGTCCATACAAAATTTTCGGAGCATGGCTTTCAAAGTCTGATGAAATCTTTCAATTGCACCTTGACTCTCTGGATGGTATGCACTAGAAACTCGGTGCTCAATGGACAAAGACTTTAGCGTTTGGGTAAAAACTCGCGACAAAAAATTTGTACCTTGGTCTGTTTGGACAACTTTCGGAAGTCCAAAAGTAGAAAAGAACTTAGTCAAAGCTTTCAGAATAACAGGAGCCGTTATCTTCCGCAATGGAACAGCCTCGGGAAATCTGGTCGCTCTACACATTATAGTACATAGATATTGATTACCTGCTTTCGTTTTCGGTAATGGTCCGACACAATCAACCAGTACCTCCTCAAACGCTTCTCCTATAACCGGGATAGGAGATAGTGGAGCGGGTGAGATAACCTGATTCGGCTTTCCTGCAATTTGACAAGTATGACACGTACGACAAAATTTTGCAACGTCTCGCTTCAACCCAGGCCAGAAAAAAATGCTGAAGAATACGATGGTAAGTTTTAGTTACCCCTAAATGTCCAGAGAGCAAATGTTCATGTGCTAAACTCAAAACATGAGAACGATATCTGAGTGGAACTACCACTTGATATACCACGTTCCAATCTAGATCCTCCTCAACATTAGCACACCACTTTCGCATAAGCAAACCATTGTCTCTGAAATATGCAGTATTTCTTTTCTTAGCGGCCTCACAACTTATCACAGCTGATAAACATTTCTTCAAAGAAGAATCATCATTTTGCGCCATCACAATCTGAGAATGAGTAACTGGTAAATTTAACGAAACAAAACTTTCTAACACATTCTCTGAATTCTTCACCTTAAGAACCTTTTCAGAAATTTTATTCGTCTCTAAAATTCTCTCACCCTCTGCCAACACATCTCCGATCAGTGAATCAGCCAAGTCAACTTCACCCACCGTTTTAGCTGACTGAGCACGAGTCATGGCACAGGAAGAAAACACTTCAGGGTGCTGACTGACAACATCACCTATCAAACAAACCTGTGGAACATCAGTCACTTCTGGAACTGGCAAAACTTTGCCTCCAGCTAAATCATTTCCCAGTATGAGAGTTATTCCTTTAACAGGAAGTGATTTCCGAATTCCAACTCGTACAACACCTGAAAGTAGAGAACATCGTAAGTGTACATTATGCAAAGGCACAGACACTACTTGCATTTCTATTCCACGAATCAACACACTTGAGCCACAATATGATTCGTCAGAGAACGGTAACACATCAGACAGCAAAATGGACTGCATTGCCCCAGTATCTCGGAGAATACAGATTTCTTTCCCATCCTCTTCTTCTCCGGATAAGGAAACAAAACCTGACATCACAAAAGGTTTATAACTTACGTCACAAACATCAGTTCCACATGACAAATCAGATGGCCGTACTGTCTTCACTAATGCAACACTTTTTGGAATCTTAGACTGCGATTTACGCATTAGCACCGGACAATCAGCAATCAAATGTCCTGGTTTATGACAGTAAAAACAATCCCTTAGCTCTTTCGATTTCGACGCTCCAGCTTTTTCTCGGAAACCCTGAGCTTCAGACGGAGTAGTGGTCATGCGCTTTTCAGTACGAGTCACGAAAAATACCCCCTTATGAGTGAGCATAAATTCATCTGCTAACACAGCAGCTTGCGCTAACGAACTAACCTTCTGTTCGTTCAAATAAACGACCACCCGTTCGGATAAACATCCTTTAAACTCCTCCAACAGAATTAACTCTCTTAAGGAATTAAAATCGTCAGTCTTCGTGGCACTGCACCATTTATCAAAGAGAAGAGCCTTCTCTCTGGAAAATTCAACGAATGTCTGAGACGAATTCTTCTTATGGCCTCTAAATTTCTGCCTATAGGCTTCTGGGACTAATTCGTAAGCACGTAGAATTGCTAATTTTACAGCGTCATAGTTCAAACTGTCCTCTAAGGAAAGAGTAGAGAACACCTCTAACGCTTTACCCGTTAAACGACATTGCAATAACAAAGACCAGCAATCCTTTGGCCAACGAAAAGACATAGCAATGCGCTCAAAAGCACTAAAGTAGGAATCAATCTCAGCTTCACGAAAATGTGGCAGTAGTGTAATATTTTTACCAACATCGAATGACTCGGTTGCTACGGAGGAAGCAGACGCTGGGGCAACAGTAGGAGTAAGCACTACAACGGGAGAACGGTCAACAGTGGCAGCGGAACTAACTCGAGGGGGATCTGGTCGCGCAGCGGAACCCCCCACAATTCGCATTGCGTCAAGCTCCAGCTGTCGCATTCTGACCTGCGTCTCCGCCTCGATCTCAAGTTTACGAACTTGTAATTTCAAATCCATCTCCGCCTGCCGAGCCTGCACCTTCTCCTGCGATTCAAATTGCAAACGGGCCAAACGGACTTTCAGTCTCGTTTCCCCTTTTGAACAAACAGACATAGGGGAGAACGGATCAAAGGGAGGCAACCCCGCCCTAGCCTCAGCCTCAACCTCCGCCGTAGGCGTTAGCCCCTCCCCACCCACATTCTCACTCCTACCAGACGTACCCACCTCCACACTGTCCGCAACTACAGCTTCCTCCTCCGGCAACGCAAGCACATTCATCTCTACTAATCGACTATATACCACCGACTTAATCTCTTTTTTAAGAGACTGCTTATTTACCGAGATCTGAAAATGACTTGCTATCCTCAACAAATCATCCTTCCTACAACCATCCAATTCCTCTTGCGAAGGACTATCAAGAAACCTTTCTAAAATGAACATCCTAGCGACAATAGAACCGCACGCACAAATCCTCAACACACACAGTGATACAGAAGACAGTGTCATGAACTGGCCATCTATTTAATTCAGTTGAATCCCGGATGAGCCCCCATTATGTTACGACCCTCCTATGACTCATACCCGTCTAGGGCTTTTAGGAGGGGAACACATATAACCATCTCAGACACGTCACACTATAACACTGAATGAGGTGAGAAAACACGAGAGACCACTGAATAAAGTGAATAAGTTTTAATAAATATGATAATGAATAAAGATATAACAGAACCAACCACACAGGAAAAAGGGGTAAATGAATTGTGCCAAAGTAATGAAAGTAACATAAACATAAAGGTTATCTAACCCATTAAACAACTAATACTACGATACAAAAAAAAACCCAAAAGAAAAGTCTTCAACGTCCAAGACGTCATAACTAAAGCTACACTAACTAAAAAACATAAATACAGCGGGTGGCACAATTCCCTAACTAGTGTTTGTAATACAGACAGATTTCGCTACGTGTGCACCATGTATGTCACGTGACAAACTTACTTAGCCCCTTCTTCTCTGTAGACCGCCACGTTCACAAAAGAGAAGGTTTTGGACGCAGCCAAAACAAAGATCAATGAGCATACCGGTGAACAACGTACAAGGTTCTCTCAAAACAGGGTTCTCTCACAACAAGACAAAGCAAAGTTCTCACAAGACAAGACAAGACAAGGTTTCTCTCCCAGCCTGCAGCAGCATGGTCTTTAAGTATCCACTTCACCAGGTGTCACTCATCACGCTAATGCCGATCCCGCCTTCCAAGGCGCGGCCACTCATTGTCTTAACTGACAAGCACGATAGCCAATCAGCAACAGCCTAAGAAAGTGAAAGTGAGAGAAACAGATAACAATCCCCTCCCACACACAAACATTCTTACGGACGTAACACTGTGCATATTGTGATCTCTGATGCCTGTGTGAACATTATTTATATATATATGTTCACACAGTCATCAGAGATCACAATATACATATCACAATATGCGATATATATATAAAAGTTACATAATGAAGACAGATTTCACTGTTCACACACACACACACAGTTCCATTGTAGGCTATGTGAGTCCCCTGTTCGATAGGTAAACATCGTTCAGGTCCCCACTTGGCCAGTGTAGAGCGACAGTGCTCTGTTAGTAATATAGAAATTAATGTGTGTGTGTGCAATGGCACATAACAATGGCAAATAAATTGTTAGGGACTGCATTACCAAGAATAGAAAGTATCTATAAAGAGAGAGCGTTAAATAAGAGAAATAATAGTATGAATGATAAGAAGCGTCTTCTCGCCTCCGCTTTTGAACTGTTGCCGTCGGTATTTTTTACGCCGTTGTATGAAAAACAGATTCAAATGGTCTTTCCTCAAAAAATTCAATTTATTTAATTTTTGATAACTGATGGTTTGGTCATTCTTTTTTAATTGTATATTGAATATGTTTATCTGTGCATATTGTGATCTCTGATGCCTGTATGAACACATACAGGCATATATATATGTATGTTCACACAGTCATCAGAGATTACAATATGCATATCACAATATTACAATATGCAATATTACATAATGAAGACAGAGTTCACTGTTCACACACACACACACACGGTTCCATTGTAGGCTATGAAAGTCCCCACTTGGCCAGTGTAGAGCGACAGTGCTCTTTTAGTAATATAGACATGTGTGTGTGTGTGTGTCTGATGCCTGTGTAAACATTATATAATTACATATTACATATCTAATATATAAACATTATATATATATAATATATATATATATATATATATATATAAAGTTACATAATGAAGACAGACTTCACTCTTCACACACACACACACACACACAGTTCCATTGCAGGCTATGAAAGTCCCCACTTGGCCAGTGTAGAGCGACAGTGCTCTTTTAGTAATATAGACATGTGTGTGTGTGTGTGTCTGATGCCTGTGTAAACATTATATAATTACATATTACATATCTAATATATAAACATTATATATATATAATATATATATATATATAAAGTTACATAATGAAGAGACTTCACTCTTCACACACACACACACACACAGTTCCATTGCAGTCTATGGGAGTCCTCTGTTGGTAAGGTAGACATCGTTCAGGTCCCCACTTGGCATGTTTTTTTAAAAATAAAAAAATGCATATTTAAAGTTATATTATGAAAAAAGACCTTAAAAGAAAATTTTGTATGTCATTTTTGTTTCTTCAAAATGTCTAGAAACACTAGTCCCCTCTTGGCCAGTGTAGAGCGATAGTCCCCTGTTAGTAATATAGACGTGTATGTGTGTGTGTGTGTGTGTGTGTGTGTGTGTGTGTGTCTGTGTCTGTGTCTGTGTCTGTGTGTGTGTGTGTGTGTGTGTGAGACACACACAGACCGGCCGTGAGGGCCGGTCTGATAATAGTTATACATTGCAAGTTCTTAGCAACACCATCCGGCGGCCTGGTGTGCGGCCGCTGCCCGCTGGTCAAACTGTACAGCCTCTCTGCTCAACCCGTAAATAAATGCATCGATCCGCAAATTCAGTTTCAGTTCATAAATGGTCTAGTGGTAGATCTTTTGCCAAGTTTGTCAGAGGTTACGGGTTCTAATCTGCACCCATATAGTTTTTTTTTCTCTCATCAAAACTGAATATGTTCATGGTTACAGTCTATATCAAGCAGGGACACGTTTGTGTGCATTAACTGCATTTTATTTTGTGATTTCACCGGAATGAATAGAGAGTCTTCGCAACAACGATAGATTGAAGCGTGCGTCCGAGTGAAGACTGCGCGCGCTGCACGCCACAAGAGAACACTGTATCCATGACAACCGATCGCCGCAGCAACGAGCGCTCAGCTTGATTAAAAAAAAACACATTTTAGTGCTAGATCTCTTATTTAAGAGCGAAGTAAATGAATGCTCTGCTAGTTAACTGGAGATATTATTTATTAATAAGATAAATATTTATTTATTTATTTAATGTTTCAAAAAGTGGTGGGGGACAATATCGATCCTGAGAAAATGTGGTGGGACACGACTTCACTGGATCTAAAGAAATCAATCTAACTGTAGATGTGGCCAGTAGTGGTGGCTTTCTTAATCTATTCAAAATAATTTTGCAAGGGTTCTTGCAAAAAATATTATATTTTTTTACCAAAAAATACTCCCCAGGCCGGTGGTCTATGAAATTTCCCGGTAGATTTTTTTGGTCCCACTCCGCCCCTGTGTCTGTGTCTCTGTGTGTGTGTGTGTGTGTGTGTGTCTGTGTTTCTGTGTGTGTCTGTGTCTCTGTGTCTCTGTGTGTGTTTCTGTGTGTGTGTCTGTGTCTCTGTGTGTGTGTGTGTCTCTCTCTCTGTGTGTGTGTGTGTGTCTCTGTGTGTGTTTCTGTGTGTGTGTGTGTGTGTGTGTGTGTGTCTCTCTGTGTGTGTGTGTGTGTGTGCGTGTGTGTGTGTGTGTCTGTCAAATCATTATGCCTATGGAATGTCCCCATAAAACATGGAAGCTATATAAATAAATGTGACTGGACTTGACTTGAAACCCAACGTGTGTGTGTGTGTGTGTGTGAGAGAGAGAGAGAAAGATTTATTTGTGCAAGTGTTGCAGAAATATGGCCATCTTGGCCTAATCCTTAAGTAATCACAAACAAAAACAAAGGTATTGAAATAATCATGTAGATTCTTTGATCAAAATGGTGGGATCCCTGTATAAATCCAGGGTAGGCTATATACTTTACATTATTTGAAAACTGGGAATTATTTTATAATCTTTGTTTATTTCTTGTGAACATAATTCTTCATCTTTGTTTTTCCACATCGATCAGATGTTTTAAAATGATTTTAAAATAAAATAAAAAATGGAAATACGTTAAAGTTTAGGTGTTGCTATTAGAAAATACTCATCATGAAGCAGAACAGCAAAAGTCTTTTTCATAACTTTTATTTTTCAAAAACATAAATCTCCAAACTTTTTTCTCATACTCAGCATAAGTACATATTAGGCGTGAATTTATTTTGGCTAAAATAATGATCTCCTGGTGTAGAGCTGCACTGTTCTAAGTAATGCATTTGTTGGCGTATTTGGATTTCTTTATACCTATTAGTATGGCTAAAATTAAACTGAATTTCTATAACATTGCATATTTGCAAAGACATCCTAAAATCATGTGATACAAAATCTATTAAAGGGAGTACTATTTTAAAAACCTATATTAATTTCATGCTTAGTTAAATAAAGAATTTTATTGAAAGTTTTGCAATGTCTAACACAAGATAAAAATGAGTTAAAACAAGTAAAACAAAGTCTAAAGCAGCCAGCAAATTATTAGCCATGAGCTACTTGAGTCTCTAAGGTAAAGCAACTTTGACAGCAAAAACAAATAGATTAGTCTTGGGAGCCACATTGTTTGTGAGCCTTTCAACAACAACAAAACCGGTTAAGAAAATGTTATTTGTCTCATATTTTAATCAGTGTTTCTCCAGGGTTGTGATTTAATTGGAAGTAAGAGGTGCAGTGATGAGGTAAAACCAGTCAAGTGTTTTGGGGATCAGCTTTACTCATCCAATTTATCATTGGCCTCAGGGTATAGGACAGGTGTACAGCAGCCTCTCTTAGGCGTGTGCTGACAAGTGAGTGTTTTCTTCTCAGGCAACGAAATAAGATCCCAAGATGTCATTATGGAAAACAGAACAGCTTTTGTAGCATTACATCATAATTAATTAACAGATTCACTAAACCGGCTAGACAAATGATTGATTAGGAAAGAGCAAACTTGAGGTGTTTGGAGAATTGTTCTTTTCAATGAAAACATTTAATTATTATGAGATTCTGTGAAAGACTGGGCCCAGAGGTACAATTAAAGTGCATAACACGGATAACCAATAAATGAAATGTATAGTGAACTCAGCAACTCTGAAACAAACAACTCCTTTAATCTTTGTGAAAGTTATTATATTTATTTTATTTTATAAATCTGTACATTTTAAAATTAAACCTTCAAACTTATAGTGAACAAATGTTATATGTATGAAACAGTGTTATTGTCAATGTTACAATAATGTTATTGTCAATGTCACATTAAGAGCCCCAAAAAGTGCCTTTCACGGCTTGGGCCCTAATAAATAATCCTAAGGAAAACAATAGGGCCTTCGCCCTTTCAGGGCTTGGGCCCTAATAAGTATGAGCAATAACAATAGTGATGCCTTGCCTTTGGCAAGCACCACTAATAAGTATGCAAGCGAACACTAGTGATGCCTTGCCTTTGGCAAGCACCACTAAAAATAACATTATGAGCAATGGGGAAAATTTAGGCAGCTCCTGCCCCCCAGGGGTGCAACTTTTACCCCATTGTGAGGTATGTTCTTACAGAGTCTGTCAGCCTCTTCAAATGTGGTAAACCGCACGTTTCTGCGAAATCCTCGCTCGGAGCTATGAGTCGTCAAAGTTTGCGCAATGTTAAGTCTATGGGATTTTTTGGCTGCTTTTTCGTACCCCTGATCGTTTATAAAAGTCATAGCACACCATTCCCGAATAATCCGCACGATTTGATGCCTCATTCATGGGTCTGTGACAAAAGCTGCGGGAGGAATTACGTGTCAAACTTTTGGCGGAATAAAAAAAGCAATAGTAATAGTTGGGGCTTTGCCTTTGGCAAGCACCCACTAATAATAAGTATGCACAATAACAATACTGATGCCTTGCCTTTGGCAAGCACCACTAATAATAATAATAAGTTTAAATAGGATTTCAGTAAGTTGGCTCTCACAAGCCAACTTAATAATGAACTGCACTTCTACAGAATTTATCAATCTTAGTTCATGTTAATTTCAACATTTACTGATACATTATTAAACCCCTGGGGTCGGCGGTATCGCTGGCGATACCAGCTCGCTTTTCTTCTTATCAGTGCAAAAGAGACTCAAAATACTCTGTTGATTTTGATCAAACATATAAATGTTATGCATCATTCGATCCTGTTAATTGTCTATTTTTTTGTGTATACTTACAATAAAAAAGTGTTGTGCTTTTTGTCAAATAAAGAAAAATAAACATGCGAGTTTTGCCTTCTCTCTGTCAGTGAAGTCCATTCTGAAACGCGTCCGAAAATGAACTAACTCCGCGAATACTAGTCATACAGGCATGAGAGATTTTTCTTTATGAAGCTTGAATTCTCTTCTTTTAAATGAAGTAATTTATATAAAAAACAATATTCTCAGTTTATGTAATCTGTATGAAAAGAGAGAGGTATCAGTCTTTTTCTTTTCAGCTCATTATACCTGATTACGTGTTAATTTGACACGCCCATGAAGAGCGTGCGCTATTCAAACGCAAATGGTCTGAGGCAAGCCATGCAAACATGCTAACGCCCACATCAGCTGAATAAAACAGATCAAGTTTAATAAGAATCATGTAGTTTACCTCGTCTTGCTGCGCTGTGAGGAATAATACTATCTAATAATCCTGGAACATTACCTCAGAAGTGCTGGTAGTTTCATTTCGAGGAGCAACGGATCAAGCTGATGTAGCAAGTTATTTATTCTTAAGTGCTTTGTTCTAATCGCGATATTGAATAGTGTCTGTAAACCGCAAAAAGACTGTTTAAATATGAATTGCGTGTCTGTGTGTGAATGATGAATGAACGACACAGGCGCGCGCGCTGTTGTTTACTACAGTTATACAGCGCGTGTCTGTGCTGTTCATTCACTCTCGCACCTACATTAGTAAACATGTTATTTTTACATGAACACATCCAAACTATATTGCTATAGCCTACTGAGATGAGTAACAATAGACTGAAATATGTTGAAATAAAATGTCTGTATAAGCAACAAACTGCAAATTAACATGTATATGCTAATATATCATAAACATGTTACAGACTAAATATGAATGTTTAGACAAGATTTTGTTGATTAGTTTTGGATAGATTATAAAGTTTTGACTGTAAAAAAAGACTACTGTCACATTAAATAGGTAAGCTTTTGTTCGCCAATTTCTGCTCATATGTAAAATATACTATAGTATGGGATGTTTTGTCAAAAATAAAGTAGGTATATTGAATTATCAAATAAGATGTTATTATAGTGTTTGTTCCAATATTCAAACTAATGAATCCTTACCATTGAAATACGTATGATAAAATGTATACTTTTTACAAAGAAAGAATACACTTGAAATATTGTTAAAATTATAATTGTTGTTGTAATTGTAACCTATTTATAAATGGTTACAATTTCTAATTGTTATATATATGTATTTCTTTTGTCCTCATATTCTTTGGTACCCAGTGACACACCTGTGTAAAAGTGTCTTATAAAATTTAAATCAATGTATTGTTTTGTGTAAATGATTAGGCAGGATGATTTTCATCATTTTGAAGCAAAAACTCTAGGCGACAACATCCATTAGTCAAAAGTCTTGTGGACACATATTTAGTATGTGTTTTGTGGCCTTATTTCAGAAACTTTAAGTTTTAGTTTTTTCAATAACCATGCATAAACAATATTCTCTCAAAAATACAAACATGTGCATACATCTTGCTCACATAATGTGGTAGCCCTGTTTGTGCTAAATATAGTGTAATGACACCTTTGCCATTAATATGTTTATAAGCAACTGAAAAAAGCACAAATGTCATGGCATGTCAAACATCTCAAGGACCCCAAAAACACCTTCGACCCCAGAGGGTTAAAATCAAATGTTGTATTTATTAACAGTAGTTAATGCACTGTGCATTAAGAAAGATTAATAAATACTGTAACAAATGTGTTGCTTATTGTTAGTTCATATACATTAATGTTAACTAATGAATGATTATTGTACAGTGATTTAATGAGAAAGTCCTTTTCCTCGTGTTTTAGTCACTGGTCACAATGGTCAACATTTCAGTCTTTGTTGGAGGTTCGGACAATCGCCTGTCTCTTGCTAATAGTATCTTTAAAAAGATACTTGTATCCATATGGAAGTAAAATAATGCCATAAGTTTTTGAAACAAAAAAAATATTTTTTATTCCTTGTATTTTTAGGTCTAGCATTTTTATGGGCTGAAATTCAACATGGTCATATATGCTATTTGTTTTTTATCAATGTATTTACTCAAGATTATTTTATACAGAAAACTGATTTGTGTAATAAAAATGTATTTCTAGGTATTTATTTTATTATACTATTTATTTTTTATTGGAAAGATGCCAAATAGCCTACATTAAAATAACTGGGCTCTTTTCAAAATAAATTCTTACATTTTATATATGACTTTAAATTGTACATAAACCTTTTGCAATAATATAAATGAAAATGCCTCTGCACACACCTACCCTAAATATATATCATTATAGTTTTTTAAATTTTATCCTTCAAAGAAAAGAAAGCAATGAAGTCTCCAGTGTTTGGAGAGAGACCAGCATGGGAATATCCAACCACAACGTGCTGGGAAGAGTCGATCCGCTCAGTAAAATATACAGTCATACTGTTATTCACAAGTGTTTATGCTTCTGTTCAGCAGTAATGTTTTCTTCATCATTATATTGTGTGTTTGCACTAGGAACTCTCAGAAGTTGAAGAGGTACAAATAAGAGAAATTACACAAGAGGACCCAAGACCTGGAAAACATTTAATTTACAGCCTAAAAAAAGTCGGTCTTTGTTTCAATTTAATATCTTCACAGTGTTTTGATGTATCAAGGTTTTTTTATGACTTTTTGTCATGTGTTTCGATCAACCGGAGAAGTTTCTTTTCTTTTATTTCCAAGCTTGAGATCTTTATGACTTACAGTCTCTGACGGCCAGACATGTTTTGAGCAGAAAAATAATAATTGATAAAACAGTGCAAATACAAAAATGTTGCAGCAGCTTCAGTGCTTGAACCCCTAAAATACACCTGGATTAAAATACGGTTAAGAAATCCCACTTCTACATGAATTATAAATGAGTGATGTGACTCTACAGTTAAACTAAATGACTGGGATCTTCATCAACAAACAGAGCTTGAGAAAAGCACAGATACACACCGTCACACACACTGATGTCTATGAGGATTTATTACACACATTTATTCTGACATGATATTTCAGTGACAGAAGTTCAACTGTGTTATTAATGTAATGAAGAGGAAATAAGAGACTCTGTAACATCTCACGGTTACTGATTTATCATTGTAAGATTATGTGTATTTTCAGTTAACTTTAGTCAGATGCATTTACATTGTTACTGTGCCTCAGATGTAATCAACTCTATCTGTGTCTGTAAAGGTGTGAACCAAATGGCCCATACAGATGTATGGCCTATAGAAACTGAATGGCCCATAGGTGTATGGCCCACAGAAACTGATTGGTTTGAATGACAAAGAAACAGCATTGCTCAGATGAGATTGCGGGGTAGATCGATCTCCTGTGGGAGGCCCTAACAGTTTTCTATTGTTTGTAGCCCATTTGTCTTCATGTATAAAGTTCTATCCCACAGACAGAACTTTGGGTTAAGATTGTTGAAAGGTGACATGCTAACATCGCTGCTGAAGAACTGTGCTACACTACTACCTTCAATAAATTCTTCTCCCCACAAGAACTCTGGTCAAGTTTACTTATTTTATGTATTGGAGACATCTAATACATTGGCGAGCCACCCAAACCACTGCTCGGCCAAATACAGCAAAATCTAACATCATGCAGCTCAAAGCATTATGGGTAGAATCTCTCTACAAGTCTATTCTCATTCATCAACAGTTTCACTGATGATCCAATATCCTTAAAGATGAACTGAACTGAAATTTGAAAAAATGTGATATAACAGATGTATTTTATTTATTCTCATTGGTACAATTATTAAAATGGCAGAATTTGTTAAAAGAGATAAAATGGTACATTGAAAATGTTGTTGTTGTTACACGGGCGCCGCCATGTTGGATTTCAACATTCGACTACGTCACTGGCATGGTAGGCTACTCCGTTGCCAACCAACACCAGTAGCGCTAGCTTCTCTCTACCCCCTGGCCTTGTCAACAAAATTATTCTAGTCGTGATTTCTAGTGTTTAATCCTAGGTACGAGAGACAGATGTGTTGAAAACATCAATGAGTATATGAAGCGTCTGACATCAAATGTTTTATATAGCTACAAGTCCAACGCATACTAGAATCCTTGATATTCGGCTGAGGGGAAAAGATGTATCGTTAGTTCACTGCACAGGATGGGAACGAAATCTTATTCATCCTTCCCAAATGCCCCCTCGCCCAAAGAGTGAACTGCCGGTACGCTGTTAACTTTAACAGTCTGAGAAAAGGATATAACAAGTTAGTCTAGCCTAGCCCATTCGCCAATTCGTAAAATACACTGTTACATACCAGCTACTTATGGGGCGCTCCAGCGTCTCAGCTCGGACATCCCTTAGAGATAGCATAGCCTCCTCCAACACGTCTCTCTCACCGCACAGCATCCGAAATGAACGGTGCATGGTGATGCATTTTCGCCGATCAATAAATGTTCCAGGTTGACCTCTCTGCAACAGATCGACTCCGGTGCAGTGTCCATGCACCGGCAGCGCCCGCGCCTACCTTCCCCCAAACGATCCTGTACTGTATGTGGAGCCTGAAACTGGTCGTCCTCCATGTGGTGGTAGTCAGATACTACTGGCCTGTCCCTCACAGGCTCAAATGCGTAACCCGTGCCATTAAAATTACTAATTTTCGCGGGTGTATATAGGACCTGCAGCTGTTGCCTATATACATTTGCGGGTCCTACCATGCCAGTGACGTCATTGAAATTGCCAGCGTAACAAACGCAATTTTTGTGCTGCTTAAAAAAAGCTATATTGATATTTTTAGTTAAAGGAGCAGTATGTAGGATTGTGGCCAAAACTGGTACTGCAATCACCTTCAAATTACTGTAGAGCGGTGTATCCCCTTCCCCTCCTCCCTGACTCGAGGTTGCCATATAGGCTGCAGGATACAGCAGGAACGTAGGCTGCTACAGAAGCTTCCAATGGCAAGTGACGAGTCCTACACAGTAGGCTAAGTTTTTTTTCTGTTAATTATGTTTATGCTTCAAATGAGAGATGTTTTGCAAAGTAATTATATATCGCAAAAATTTACTAATGGCGATTAGCCAAATATAATAGTAAAGATGTACGCTCGTATGTGACAGTACATTGTTAGAACAGTAGCTGTTAGTATACTAACGGTAGGTATCTGTCATTAACGTAAGTACAAGCACAAGCCTCGGTCACTGTGTGTAATCGGTATCAAAGATACAGCTATTCATTTAGCTGACACTAGCCTATATAAGTGAAAGCGACCAGCTGTATTTTTTAACTTACTCTGCAGTACACGCCCATAACGCTAAAATATGTGATGTGAAAGATTACATGTCATTCTATTATTTTTGGCTGTAGAACTTGCATGATAAACAAGTAGGCTACAAAACGTTCCAAGTGGGACACATTATTCACATAATAGGCTACAGTGTGCTTTTCATTGGTGTTATGGACGTTAGAAAAAGTTATTTTACCGTGGAATTGCGCCTATAGTGCTTCCAATTCGATGACCCACCTCCTCCATATGAGCTAACGTAACGTTACTTTGCACGAACATGCATAACTTTGTACGACTGTCATGAATATTTGAAGTGTCCATTTACATCAAGTACAAGTTAGCCAAACATAGATGAATCTTACCTGTCCAGAAATTCTTCTCCGTTTTCAGCCGTCTCCATCTTTCAAAGGCATCTCCTATACAGATCCTTGTTTTATTTCGGACTTTGTCACGAAGTATTTCGGATTCATAACGAGTTTATGAGTTTATCAGTTTATCTGATTCGCAACGTTAGACTTTTTTTTCATCCGATTCCGACACGTTTGTAGCTGCAGCTGTGGTAACTATGGCAGAGCTGGCAACCCGGATGCCGCAACACTACTGACTTCGTGATTGGTAGATAGGTGGAGGGTGACGCATCAGACCAAAACACAACATGACAACATCAACATCAGTTGAGGGCTGCAACTTCACTTTTTAAATGACAATATCCTGGCCGGACTACTGTTGTCAGTGATATAAGTATTTGAAATGAACATGATTTCTTAATGTCTAGTGACATATCAGGGCCATTTTATGATTAATTTAAATAAATTTCTTACATACAGCTCCTTTAAAATTTTTTATGTAATTTACTTTTAATTGTCATAAACAACATGTTATCAACGTTGATTTTTTTCAGTTCAGTTCATCTTTAACCCAAAACCCAAAACCAGGATAGAGCGGCTGAGTGAATGTGGTCTGGACTGTGTGTATGAGGCTCATTGTGTCTCTGTGAACGCTGAAGAAGGACAGAGTTCCTGCACTGTGATCCACATACACTCCTATTCTACGACTGATGGGCTTTACAGGGAGTTTAGTCTGTGTGTTATTGTGTATGAATGAGTAACTGGAGGGAGAGCAGGACAAACCCCAGGACTGATCATTATATCCAAACCAACACTCTTTATCCTCTCTCTTCCTGCTGATGCTCTTATATGACACTGATATACACATACTTACCCCACTCCACTCAATCTCCCAGTAAGAGGGTCAACTCACACTCTCTCTACACAACACCTGATACGCATAATCAAATCTGTCTGGATGATCAGGATACGGCTAAAACTCTGTGCCAGTGACAATAATCACTCTGTTCCCCTCAGACAGACGGAGGACTTTATTCGCTGTGTTCGGATCCAGAGTGAACTGATGGGAATCTGATGGAGATAAAACACATCACAATCAGGAATTATGAATATGATATTTTAATGTAGCTGAACTCTTCATGTTCAATATATCAGCTTACTCAGTACAGTTTAATCATCATTTACATGATCAACTCTAAAACTCATGTTTTCTGTCAGCTTCTACAGGAAGAACATGAACACACTCAGAGAGTTTCTCTGCTTGTTTTATGACTTACATTGAAGGAACTCGCTCCTGGTCTTGGGAACAGTGGCTGTGGAAATCAACAGACATGAAGAGTGTGATTATCATGTCAAGAGAAAATGATCCTGTATCCATTGCTAACACATGCAGAAATCCTCCAACACAGAAGATCTTTAGAAATGTCTCTGCTGTTTACAGAGCCCAAATCCTGACACAACCACTATTGAGGGTTTGATATTATTGACATGTCACCATATTTGATTTGGCTTCTGTAGACATGAACTGATCATAGATTTGATTTGAAAGAGAATAGGACTTAAATTTCACTTTGTTCATAATACAAAGTAATCATATCACTTCATAAGACTTGGATTAAACCTCAACCTCCTTATTAGTCTTTTTCAAAGAAACATCAATTGATCAATAAATGTCTCATGCTCAATCATTTAATTTGCCTATATTATAATACAGTGCAGTGTTTTGAAATTGCCATCACTACTATTAAAGCCTTCTGACCCTGATCTTCATATTCCTGTCATTTATACAACCAAGTTGTGACACATACCTTATTTTATAGATTTTATTTTCCAGTGGTCAGTTCAATTACTTGCTTTACAATGAACTCCTGTGTGCTGTGCATTTATTATGAGTAATTAATAATGATTATTATTAAATAATATAAATTATAAGATTTGCATTTGTTAAATATATTATTTATACTAATCATAATCATTTAGTTTTCAGGGATGACTGAGGTCTTTCTGCAGACATTCCATCATACAGTGGGCTTAAGAGTCAACCGTTTTTGTGTGTCAAGTTGATTATTTGTTTTTATCTGTGTGTTTTATGTTTATTATTGTCATTGTTTATTATTTTTTCATTTTTATGTCAGATATATTTATAAATGTCCTATTGGTTTTCATTCAGAGAAATGTATATTTCACTTGTTCAAGGCTATGTTTCACTTGTTAAAGGCTTTGTATTGTTTATTGTGAATTTCTTATGATTATGTACAGTAGCCTACATTAGACATCAAATACATAATATACTCTGTGTCTTTAAGGACTATCTGTAAAAACATGAACAAAGGAAATAATATGTTCATATGTTAAATATCAAACACGTCAACATGTTACACATTTAATTATAGCCACACCTGTTAGAAAATATGGTTGTATATACAAAAATTGACTGTGTAAGATAAAGATTAATGCAAAAAATGTGCATATGACACTTACCTGAAGACTTTATGGGGCCGATAGTGTCACTGGCTTCACTCACTCCCACTTTACCCACTATCCTGTAGCGGATCAAGTATTGCTTTCCAGACTCCAATCCAGTCAGAGTAAAGTCTTCCTCAGCTGTGTTTATGATCATCCACTGTTCCTCAGCGCCAGAATCTGCTTTCACCTGCTGGTACTCCACTCTGTACTGCACAGTTTCTCCAGTCGGGGAGTCCTGCAGTTTCAGGGACACACTGCGCTCCAGGACCTTCTTCACTTCTGGTGGGGGAGGCTTCGACATGGGCTGGAACTGTGTGTCTGTCAGCTTCCCTGTTTCATACAGATAGATAGAGGAGCCTGGACTGGAGGGATCGGAGATGGCAGAAATAATGAATCGATATCTCTTTTCATCTTTATTAGCCTCTGAAAAACTTCTGAAGAGAGATAAGTTCTTTCTCATTTTTAAGATGACACCAGGATTGTTGAGCCACTTTTCTGATACTAACGTGCTAGACTGGAGTTTCATTCCCACATCTAGCTCTTTAAACTTGTCAGATTCCAGAAACTTCTTCAGGGTTGAAAGATACGGGTCTCGATACTTCAGAGATGTGAAGGTCAAGCACACCACAGCATCAATATTAGGATTAAGGAGGATGGTGTGGAGACGGTTTGAGTCTACAATTTTGATTTTCTCCAACGTCTTGGTTTGAGAACTCAAGAGGTTAAGTTCAGCCGTTGCATGATCTAACCACTGGTTAAGCATGTCAGCATTGAAAGGGGAGCTGTAGTGGTTCTTCAGGATGTCTTCCAATGAATTTTGCTCCATCTCTCCTCCTCGTATAGCAGGCAAGACCTTGGCCACTGCTTTCAGGAGCACCTTTTTGTAAAGGTTAAGAGAGCCCTGAAATAAACAAAGCCTCTCTTTGATGTCTTTGAAATCATTTACCAGAGTTTTTCTAGACAGGTCGTTGCATGTCCTCTCTTCTTCTCCCAGCCCCTCTATTATATCTTCAGTGTTGGAAACCAGATGTGTGGTGATTTCTCTCTCCAACCGAGCAGCTTTTGTATCCAGTAGAGAAAGAGGATAGAGCCAGACTTTTATTGGAACTGCGTTCTGTGGATTCTCCTTCAGTATAGTGGGGAGCTTCTTTTACATCTCTAGGGCCTCCATGAAAGTGGTGGGGCTCTGATCAAGGCGGACGTCACCATGAAATGTGCAGGTGATGCTCTCAGCCATATTCTTATCACCATCTTTAATTTTTATAGCTCCTTTTCCCTCAATGGAAAATCCAGGGATGTTCTTGACCATGACATTCAGATTTCCTTCAATCTCCTGCTTATCTTCATCTTCTGAAAATGTTCGATCAAACACCATGAAGGCCTGAGCTCCATATAGTACACCTGTGACCACATGAGTTGCAGTTTTCTGGTCAAAGACCTGAGGGTAGGTGATCTGACCCAGCTGAGTCATAGTGAGCTGTTCAAATATTGTGGTTTCACTGTAATACATTGTAACTCTGGACTGTTGGTTTGAGGACTTGGTGTCACGCAGGAACTTGGCGGATCCTCCCACTTCCACCAGCCCTCCCAAGAAGCTGGCCTTCAGGGAAGCACTTACATCCAGGAGACTGGACTTACTAGAGAGAGAGTCGGAGCTACTGAACTTCAAATCTGTCATGGGCTGTTGACGGGTGTTCAAATCTTTCCTCAGTGACTTCTCATCCCAAAGAGTAACATCTGAAATGAGAAATGGTTTTAACAGTTACGTATGAGGACGCAAATGTACTGTTGAAGTAAACATGCCAATTTTGTATCTATTAGACTACCAGGGCTTGACATTAACCCTCTGAGGTCGGCTATCGCTTTTTTTCTTATCAGTGCAAAAGAGACTCAAAATACTCTGTTGATTTTGATCTTATGTGTTAGTGTTATACATCATTCAATCCTGTTAAGTTTCTATTTTTTTTGTGTATACTCACAATATAAACAAAGTATTGTGCTTTTAGTCAAATAAAGAAAAATAAACATGATGCTAGTTTTGCCTTCTCTCTGTCAGTGAAGTCCATTCTGAAACGAGTCCAAAAATTAACTGTAATTCCGCGAATACTTGTCATACAGGCACGAGTGTTTTTCCATAATGAAGCTTGAACTCTCTTCTTTTAAATGAATTAATTTATATAAAAAAACAAATATTCCCAGTTTATGTAATCTGTATGAAAAGAGAGAGATGTCAGTCTGTTTCTTTCCAGCTCATTATACCTAATTACGTGTTAATGTGCCACGCCCACGGAGAGCGCGCGGTATTCAAACGCAAATGATCTAAGGCAAGCCATTCAAACATGCCAACGCCCACCAGCTGGATTATAAAACACATCATGTTTAGGAAGTATCTTACTACCGCTGTGTACACAGTATTATTCCTCACCGTGTAGGGATACGCTATCTAATAACCCTGGAAAATGTACCAGAAGTGCTGGCAGTTTCATGTCGAGGAGCAACGGATCCAGCTGATATAGTAAGTCATTTATTCTTAAGTGCTTTGTTCTAATCGCGATATTGAATAGTGTGTTTAAATATGAATTGCGTGTCTGTGTGTAGGCTAAATGATGAATGAACGACACAGGCGCGCGCGCGTTGTTTACTACAGTTATACAGCGCGTGTCTGTGCCGTTCATTCACTCTCGCACCTACATTAGTAAACATGTTATTTTTACATGGACACATCCAAACTATATTGCTATAGCCTACTAAGATGAGTAAAAATAGACTGAAACTGTCAGGAACCAATCAGACACCACATCCTTCACCACACAGCGATCACTCTCCCCAGAATATTAATCACCTGCACCTGTTCACAATCAGTAAGCCTCATCAACCCCTGCATAAAAACACTCACCACAGCCTCACTCACCGTCAAACCTCCAACAGGAACAGACCATTTCCCGTTGTCCTCCAAAGTCTCTAAAGAAGTCCAGTTCCAGCCAAGTAAAGTATACTCACCTGTGAATTACTAACCTCTGCATTCCTGTTCCACTGTCTCCAGACATCCTGTCCGAGTCCTTGCTTCCTGAAACCCTGTCTGGATCCCTGTCCCCTTAAATCTTGGATCTTCCTGAGTCCCTGTGTTCACGCCGAGTTGTCTCTCCCACGACGACATCTGAAAGAGAAAGGACACGTATGAAAGATCTGCGACCGCTTGACAAAGTAACCTGAAGAGGATCTGCTCACCTGTAATCTGCCCCGCACGTAGTGATCCGCCTCGTATCTGCACCTATGTTCTGAGAATACTCACCCATGCACTTGTGTCACGTTTAATAAAGCTGTGTTTGGATTCACTTACCTCTGTCTCCTTGCCTGTATCCTGACAGAAGGCTTGACCGACTACCGCTATGGATCCAACACAACCGCCAACCGCAGCCATTCCAGGGCAACCCGCAACCGATGCGGCGAGTTCGCTTCCTCAGCCCACCTCCACTTCCGCGAACCTCACTTCCACGCTGGTATGCATTGCTAGCCCCACGTCCCGACCAGCGCCCTTCTCCGGTCGGGCGGAAGATTGCAATGGCTTCCTGTTGCAGTGTTCGCTCACCTTTGAACAGCAGCCTCATCTGTTTCCCACAGACCGTTCACGAATCTCTTTCATCATTCAGCAGTTATCTGGAACAGCATTGAGATGGGCTGAGTCGCTGTGGGTACAAGAAAAAATTGGTGTTATATGATCATATTTTCTTGACCTAGTAAGAACTCTAGCAGCTGCATTTTGCACTAACTGTAGCTTGTTTATTGAGGATGTAGGACAACCAGCTAATAAAGCATTACAGTAATCTAGTCTCGAGGTCATGAATGCATGAACTAACTTTTCTGCATCAGAAACAGATAGCATGTTACGTAGCTTAGCAATATTTCTAAGGTGGAAAAAGGCTGTTCTTGTAACATATGATATATGATTTTCGAAAGACAAGTTGCGGTCTAGTATAACACCCAGGTCTTTTACTGTAGTGGATAAAGTAACTGGACATCCTTCTAAATTAAAGTTGTGTTGTACGAGGTTTTGTGGGTAATTTTTTGGACCAATAAGTAATACCTCCGTTTTATCTGAATTTAATAGCAGGAAATTACACGTCATCCAGCATTCTATATCTTTAAGACACTCTGTTAATTTAGATAAGTTAGTGTTTTCATCTGGTCTTGATGAAATATATAATTGAGTGTCATCAGCATAACAGTGGAAATTAATTCCATGTTTTCTTATAATATTACCAAGTGGCAGCATATATATTGAGAATAGCAGAGGGCCTAACACCGATCCTTGCGGCACTCCATAGTCTACTGACGTTATCTTCGATTTTTCACCATTTAAACAGACAAAATGGTAACGGTCTGATAAGTACGATCTAAACCAGCTTAATGCCTGTCCCTGGACACCAGTGTAGTTTTGTAGTTGATCCAAGAGTATTTTATGATCTATAGTGTCGAACGCAGCGCTAAGATCGAGTAGAACTAGTATTGAGATACAGCCTTGGTCAGAAGCTAAAAGTAAATCATTTTTAATTTTGACTCCTGAGTCCCTGTGTTCACGCCGAGTTGTCTCTCCCACGACGACATCTGAAAGAGAAAGGACACGTATGAAAGATCTGCGACCGCTTGACAAAGTAACCTGAAGAGGATCTGCTCACCTGTAATCTGCCCCGCACGTAGTGATCCGCCTCGTATCTGCACCTATGTTCTGAGAATACTCACCCATGCACTTGTGTCACGTTTAATAAAGCTGTGTTTGGATTCACTTACCTCTGTCTCCTTGCCTGTATCCTGACAGAAGGCTTGACCGACTACCGCTATGGATCCAACACAACCGCCAACCGCAGCCATTCCAGGGCAACCCGCAACCGATGCGGCGAGTTCGCTTCCTCAGCCCACCTCCACTTCCGCGAACCTCACTTCCACGCTGGTATGCATTGCTAGCCCCACGTCCCGACCAGCGCCCTTCTCCGGTCGGGCGGAAGATTGCAATGGCTTCCTGTTGCAGTGTTCGCTCACCTTTGAACAGCAGCCTCATCTGTTTCCCACAGACCGTTCACGAATCTCTTTCATCATTCAGCAGTTATCTGGAACAGCATTGAGATGGGCTGAGTCGCTGTGGGTACAAGAGACTGAAGTTACCAGGTCACTACAAAATTTCATTCACCATTTCAAGGAGGTTTTCAGCCAACCAGTCAGTGATTCCACCATCAGTGATAAGTTGATGCATCTTCGACAGGATAATTCAATTCAATTCAATTCAAATTTATTTGTATAGCGCTTTTCACAATACATATTGTTTCAAAGCAGCTTTACAGAAAGTGCATTTCAGAAATGTACGTAAAAAATACAGTTAGTTAATCATCATGTATTAATTTAGGGCATAACATATCGCCGGCGTTGAGTCGTCTCTTCACAGGCGTCGAGTCGTCTCTTCACAGGCGTTTAGTCATCTCATCGCAAGAGTTGGGGCATCTGAAGTCTCCGTGAGAGGCTGGATACAAACTGTAGCTGAAGAACGCTATTTACCTCAGGACTAGCGTCCTGAGATAACAGCAGAAAAGCAGATGGGAAATAATTAGCGTAGCTGCTGTTCATAATATTAATGCATTCGATCTGATTCAACAGTGGTATAAAAGGTAAGCATTATGTGAATGCTTGGCTGAAGAGATGCGTCTTTAATCTAGTTTTGAACTGGGAGAGCGAGTCTGAGCAACGAACAGTATCAGGAAGGCTATTCCAGAGTTTAGGAGCTAAATGTGAGAACGCCCTCCCTCCTTTAGTGTACTTAGATATCCTAGGAATGACCAGAAGCCTCGAATTTAGTGATCTTAAAGAACGCGATGGATTGTAGGGCGATAGAAGGTCCATTAAATATACAGGAGCTAGACCATTTAGGGCTTTATAGGTCAGTAATAGTACTTTGTAATTGATACGGAACTTAATAGGTAACCAGTGCAGAGATGATAAAATTGGTGTTATATGATCATATTTTCTTGACCTAGTAAGAACTCTAGCAGCTGCATTTTGCACTAACTGTAGCTTGTTTATTGAGGATGTAGGACAACCAGCTAATAAAGCATTACAGTAATCTAGTCTCGAGGTCATGAATGCATGAACTAACTTTTCTGCATCAGAAACAGATAGCATGTTACGTAGCTTAGCAATATTTCTAAGGTGGAAAAAGGCTGTTCTTGTAACATATGATATATGATTTTCGAAAGACAAGTTGCGGTCTAGTATAACACCCAGGTCTTTTACTGTAGTGGATAAAGTAACTGGACATCCTTCTAAATTAAAGTTGTGTTGTACGAGGTTTTGTGGGTAATTTTTTGGACCAATAAGTAATACCTCCGTTTTATCTGAATTTAATAGCAGGAAATTACACGTCATCCAGCATTCTATATCTTTAAGACACTCTGTTAATTTAGATAAGTTAGTGTTTTCATCTGGTCTTGATGAAATATATAATTGAGTGTCATCAGCATAACAGTGGAAATTAATTCCATGTTTTCTTATAATATTACCAAGTGGCAGCATATATATTGAGAATAGCAGAGGGCCTAACACCGATCCTTGCGGCACTCCATAGTCTACTGACGTTATCTTCGATTTTTCACCATTTAAACAGACAAAATGGTAACGGTCTGATAAGTACGATCTAAACCAGCTTAATGCCTGTCCCTGGACACCAGTGTAGTTTTGTAGTTGATCCAAGAGTATTTTATGATCTATAGTGTCGAACGCAGCGCTAAGATCGAGTAGAACTAGTATTGAGATACAGCCTTGGTCAGAAGCTAAAAGTAAATCATTTGTAATTTTAACTAGCGCAGTTTCAGTGCTATGATGCGGTCTGAATCCTGACTGAAATTTTTCATAGATATCATTTTCTTGCAAGAAAGAGCACAATTGAGCGGACACAATTTTTTCTAGTATTTTAGATATAAATGGAAGATTTGAAATGGGTCTGTAATTTGCTAAGTTATTTTGATCTAATTGCGGTTTCTTAATAATAGGTTTTATTACTGCCAGCTTAAATATTTTTGGAACATGACCTAAAGATAAAGACGAGTTAATAATATTGAGAAGAGGCTCTTCCACTACAGGTAACACTTCTTTCAGTAGTTTAGTGGGTATTGGATCTAATAAACATGTTGTTGGTTTCGCTGCAAAGATAAGTTTATTTAGCTCTTCCTGTCCTATAGTTGTAAAGCGGTGTAGTTGTTCTTGAGGGGCGATAATTGAGGCTGAATCATAAGACACCATAGAGGATTGTACATTTATAATTGTATTTCGGATGCTTTCTATTTTCTCATTGAAGTAATTCATAAAATCATTACAACTATACTGTAACGGAATATTTTGCTCTGGTGATGTCTGTTTATTTGTTAGTCTAGCCACGGTGTTAAATAAAAACCTTGGATTATTTTGGTTATTTTCTATCAGTTTGCGTAGATGCTCTGCCCTGGCTGCTTTTAGAGCCTTTTTATAACGTGACATACTGTCTTTCCACGCGATTCTAAAGACCTCTAAATTAGTTTGTTTCCATTTACGCTCTAAGTTACGAGTTTCTCTCTTGATAACATGCGTAGCACTATTGTACCATGGTGCTTTAGTTTTCTCTCTAACCTTTTTTAATCTAATTGGTGCAACAATATCTAATGTACTAGAGAAAATGGTGCTCAAACTGCTAGTCATTTCCTCTAGTTCATCTGTTTGTTTGGGTTCACTGAGCAGCTGAGATAGATCAGGTAAGCTATTTGTGAATCTATCTATAGTGGTTGGAACGATTGTTCTGCCTCGTCGATAACGTGACGCAACATGACAAATTTCAGCAGTACGTAATATGCACGTTACCATACAATGATCAGTGAGATCGTCACTTTGCGGTATAATATCTATATCGGTTGGATTGGTTCCATATGATATAATTAAATCTAGTGTATGATTTAGACGATGAGTGGGACCACTGACGTTTTGCTTGACCCCAAAGGAGTTTATTAAATCTGTAAACGCAGCCCCTAACGCATCATTTGTGTTATCTACGTGTATGTTAAAATCTCCAACAATTATTGCTTTATCGGCGTTGACCAATAGATCTGAGAGAAAGTCTGCAAACTCTTTTAGGAAATCAGCATAGGGCCCTGGAGGTCTATATACGGTCGCCAAGGCTAGAGATAAAAGGGATTTCTTTCTTACATCTAAGAGCGTAACATTTAGCACAAGTACTTCGAACGAATTAAACCTGTGACCTGTTTTCTGAGTAACATTAAGGATATCTCTATAGATTGTTGCAACACCACCGCCACGACCGATCGGACGGGGCTCATGCTTATAACAGTATCCTGGTGGAGTAGACTCATTTAGACCGAAATAATCATTTGGTTTAAGCCAGGTTTCAGTAAGGCACAGAACATCGAAATTATTATCTGTGACCATTTCATTTACAATAACCGCCTTAGGTGTGAGCGATCTAATGTTTAGAAGACCTAGTTTAAGAAATTCTTTTTGTTCACTGATATTTAGATTTTCTGGTTTAATTACAATAAGATTTTTCCTAGATCCTACACTAGATTTATTGTTTGGCCTCACTAGACGAGGAATAGACACAGTTTCTATATCATGTTCTACACTACTTGTATCAATTAAGTTGGGACAGCATAGATTGTGATTTGGACTTTGACTTACTAGTCAGATGGTGTGTAACGTCTTGGAGATGTTGTCCGACAGCACAGCCGCTCCGATTCTGCTGGGGTGCAGGCCATCAGCACGGTAGAGCCTAGGTCGCTCCCAGAACAGATTCCAATTATTTACAAAGAGCAATTTCTGTTCATTACACCATGACATTAACCATTCATTTAGAGCAAATAGTCTACTGAACCTTTCTTGTCCTAGTCGGTACGTGGGAAGCGGTCCAGACACGATGATCGTTGCCTCAGGCGCTGTACTGCGTACCGTCTCGATCAGGCTCCTGTAGTCCTTCTTCAGAACCTCCGTCTGCCGCAGCCGGATGTCGTTTGTTCCCGCATGCAGCACCACAGCTCCGACGCGCTCGTCACCGTTCAGGATCTCGGGAACATGTGCAGCGACATCTAGAACACGAGCACCAGGAAAGCAGTGAGTGCGCACATTACCCTTACCTGAGGTAGCGCGGACATGACGGACGATGGAACTGCCGATGATCACGGCGTCGTCACGTTCCGACTCGCGAAGAGGGGAGAAGCGGTTCCGGGTGGAGATCTCGAAGACCGGGAGGGGTGGAGAGGTTCTTGGTCTGGTCCTGGCTCGTGTCTTCCGCTGAGGGATCACCCAGGGTCCATGGCTTTGTGTCGGTGCCGGAGTGAATGAAGCCAGAGATGATCGCGTCCTCCTGGGGAGAGAAACGCACGGAGTAGACGAAGTCGGAGTCAAAAAGTTACTAACCACTGACTTGTGAGCATCTGCGCGTGATGTTTCAATCGCTGATCGCCGATCTCGCAGCTCGGCTTGCCTCTCTAGCAGACCACGGATCTGCTTCTCCACGGACTCCAGCTCCAACAGCACCGAATGCAGCTCGAATGTGTCCTCACCTGCACTCAGAGGTAAAGTTAGACACACATCCGATATATTCGCCATTATAACAGATGAACAGTAAATTAGTAGTGATACTACCAATATCACTACTAATTTAGGACTGGAATGCTGGATATAACCCGTATCCTTTCAGTGAAACGGGTGTAAAATCAGACGGTCGATAGGCGCGAGGCCACGCGTGAAATGCTAGCGGGCTAAAAGGCTAGTAGCTGGGATTCGCAAAGTTGGATCTAAATAGCGATATCAAAGCAATCCGATTGTTTTTTATAGGGAATAGTATCGAGGATAAGTTCACACGATATAAAAATAGAAAGTACTTGTTTATAAATGAGTGGTAAAGAAGAAAATCAAGGATTAATGAATCAACTCGACGGAGCTCCAAACACAAACAAACACCGCACGCGCATGCGCAGTTGATGAGAGATCCGTTTCAGAGTATTCCATTGAATTCCGAACTCTAGCTTCAGTGAGTGGTTGGAACGAAAAGGCTCTCCTGGCTGTTTATCACGGCGGTCTCAATCCTGCACTTCGTCTCCAAATGGCGATCTACGATGACAACCTGGGGCTCGAAAAATTCATACAGCAAACTCTCGTATTCATCAACGGTCCCAGAGCTGCTATCGAGATACTCGAGTTTCTCATGCCACATCCCCTCATGTCCTCACGAACCGTGAGTCTGAAAAAGCCCCAGAGGAAATGCAAGTTGATACTCACCGGCTCACCCAGGCTGAACGCTCTCGTCGCAGAGAAATGAAGTTATGTCTGTACTGTGGTGTTAAGGGTCATTTTCGACTTGCATGCCCCATTCGGCCACCTCAGATGACGGTAAGCTCCGTTCTGGCTCACCACGCCGTATCGACACCACTCACTATTCCAGTAATCCTGAAAATTCGAACTTTCCATGTATCTGTAGCAGCCATTGTCGATTCCGGATCAGCGGGGAACTTCATATCAGGGCAACTCTGCAAGAAACTTAACCTCAAGAAGATCGACATCCCCAAGCCATATTCCATTCATGCAGTGACCGGCGAACCCATTAACAAGGGGTATGTTACTTCTCAAATCACACCCATCCAACTGTGTATTGAAAGTCTTCACCACGAAATGTTCGAACCTTTCATTCTTCAGAATAGCCAAGCAGACATCATTCTCGGCCATCCATGGTTAATTCGTCACCAACCTACCATAAATTGGCAATCCGGTAAGATAACCAGTTGGGGATGTCATTGTTCGCTTAAGAAATGCATACATTCTGCTCCACCAGCTGCAGAACCCGAGAAAATGCTCACTGTGAGTTCCACCTCCATCGAGAGCCCCACGGAGAATCTGTCTACAAATATTCCCTCTTGCTATTCCTCGTTCTCTGACATATTCAACCCGGTTACTGCCTCCAACCTGCCACCTCATAGACCCTGGGATTGTGCCATTGACCTGGTCCCCGATGCCTCAATTCCCAAGGGTAAGATTTACTCACTCTCCATTCCTAAACAAGAATCTATGCGGAAGTACATTGAGGAAGCCTTACAACAGGGCTACATTCGTCCCTCTACATCCCCTGCTGCCGCTAGTTTCTTTTTTGTCGCAAAGAAGGATGGCGGGTTAAGACCTTGCATCGATTACAGAGCCCTGAATCAAATCACCGTCAAATTCAGTTACCCGCTACCTCTCATCCCAACAGCCCTCGAACAGCTCCGAGAAGCCAGGATCTTCACCAAGTTGGATCTGAGGAGTGCATACAATCTGATCAGAATTAAAGAAGGGGATGAGTGGAAAACAGCTTTCATCACGCCTGCAGGGCACTATGAATACTTGGTCATGCCGTATGGGTTGGTAAACGCTCCTTCCGTGTTCCAGAGCTTCATGGACGAGGTACTCCGAGACTACCTGGGGAAATTTGTGTTGGTGTATATTGATGATATTCTGATTTATTCCAAGAACCCTGTTGAACATCAACATCATGTGGCCCTGGTACTCCAACGACTCAGGGAATTCACCCTATTTCTAAAGGCAGAGAAGTGCACGTTTCACCAGACCGATGTCGATTTCCTGGGATACCAACTTAGTGAAAGAGGTGTGGAGATGGACAAGCGGAAGACCGAAGCCATCATGTCCTGGCCAACCCCACAGTCGGTGAAAGAGCTCCAGAGGTTCCTTGGCTTTGCAAATTTTAACCGCCGGTTCATACACCAGTACAATTTCTTGACAGCTCCTCTTACCTCCCTGTTAAAGGGGAAACCGAAAGTGTTGCTCTGGACCCCAGATGCAGAGCGTGGCTTTAACTCCCTCAAGGCCGCTTTCACCACTGCACCCTTGCTCCACCATCCAGATCCAGAGAAGGTATTTGTGGTGGAAGTAGATGCCTCCACTACCGGGGTAGGAGGGATTCTGGCCCAGTACTCAGGCTCATCCTCCCAAAACCGTACCTTGCGCATTCTTTTCCAAGAAATTATCTACAGCGGAAATCAACTACGACATTGGGAACCGAGAGCTTTTGGCTGTGAAACTTGCCTTGGAGGAATGGAGGCATTGGTTAGAGGGGGCGAAACATCCATTCTTGGTACTTACGGATCATAAGAACCTCCAGTACTTGAGAGATGCGAAAAGACTGAATCCACGTCAGGCGCGATGGGCATTGTTCTTCACCCGGTTCCATTTCAAGATTTCTTATCGTCCAGGCTCCAAGAATACTAGAGCGGATGCCCTCTCTCGCATCCATGCCCCAGAAATCCCTAAGGAGGAACCCGAGACCATCTTGCCCAAAAAGTTGTTTGTCAATCCCATCCAGTGGGAGATCAACGAACAATTATTGGAACTGTCACGACAACAACCTCGAATCCCAGGGTGTCCCCCCGAGAGGATTTACGTCCCAGAGGACTTCCGCAACTCTCTCATTGCTTCAGCTCTCTCCTCCGTAGGCACAGGTCATCCCGGAATGGAGTGCATTTCGTCACGGACCTGCCTGCCTCCGACGGTAACACCTGTATCCTCGTAGCCATTGATCGGTTCTCCAAGGCATGCAGGCTGATTCCTCTGAAGGGGCTCCCCACGGCTTTTGTCACTGCTGAACTTCTGATGGAGCACGTCTTCCGGAACTACGGCATCCCAGAGGACATCGTGTCCGACAAGGGACCCCAATTTATCTCCCGAGTTTGGCGAGCCTTTTTTACCCTCATGAACGTGACCGTAAGCTTGTCATCAGGATACCATCCGCAAACAAATGGCCAAACCGAACGTAAAATCCAAGATGTAGGGCGATTCCTGCGTACCTTCTGCCACTCCAACCAAAACATCTGGAGTCGTTACCTAATTTGGGCAGAGTACGCACAAAACTCCCTCAGACAGTCATCCACTCAACTGACTCCTTTCCAGTGTGTGCTGGGTTACCAACCCCCACTGTTTCCATGGTCCGGCGAACCCTCTGAAGTGTCAGCAGTAAATAAGTGGTTTCAAGAGAGCGAGGGAGTGTGGAACCAAGCTCATCATCATCTTCAGCAAGCAGTAAATCGCCAACGACATTTTGCAGATGTTCACCGCCGTCAAACTCCCGAGTACCAACCCGGACAGTTAGTCTGGCTCTCCACTAAAGACATCCGTCTACGCCAACCTTGCCGTAAACTCAACCCCAGATACATCGGGCCGTTCCCCATCGTAAGACAAGTAAACCCAGTCACTTATCAACTTCGCCTACCTCCAGAACATCGGATCCATCCCACGTTTCACGTCTCCCTCCTGAAACCTCACCACCCACCTGTACCCCACTCAGCCACAGAACCAGTCCCTGAGGATAACCCCCCGATACCACCTATTGAACCAGAGCCCATCTATTTGATTAATGAGCTATTGGACTCCCGACGTCGAGGTGGTCAGATTGAATATCTCATAGATTGGGAGGGGTATGGACCAGAGGAAAGGTGTTGGGTACCCCGGAACGACGTCCTTGATCCCAATCTGCTCCGAGAGTTTCACGCTCAATATCCTGACAAACCTGCACCACGGCCCAGAGGTAGACGCGGACCCTGGAGGGGGGGGTAATGTCAGGAACCAATCAGACACCACATCCTTCACCACACAGCGATCACTCTCCCCAGAATATTAATCACCTGCACCTGTTCACAATCAGTAAGCCTCATCAACCCCTGCATAAAAACACTCACCACAGCCTCACTCACCGTCAAGCCTCCAACAGGAACAGACCATTTCCCGTTGTCCTCCAAAGTCTCTAAAGAAGTCCAGTTCCAGCCAAGTAAAGTATACTCACCTGTGAATTACTAACCTCTGCATTCCTGTTCCACTGTCTCCAGACATCCTGTCCGAGTCCTTGCTTCCTGAAACCCTGTCTGGATCCCTGTCCCCTTAAATCTTGGATCTTCCTGAGTCCCTGTGTTCACGCCGAGTTGTCTCTCCCACGACGACATCTGAAAGAGAAAGGACACGTATGAAAGATCTGCGACCGCTTGACAAAGTAACCTGAAGAGGATCTGCTCACCTGTAATCTGCCCCGCACGTAGTGATCCGCCTCGTATCTGCACCTGAATTCTGAGAATACTCACCCATGCACTTGTGTCACGCTTAATAAAGCTGTGTTTGGATTCACTTACCTCTGTCTCCTTGCCTGTATCCTGACAGAAACATGTTGAAATAAAATGCCTGTATAAGCAACAAACTGCAAATTAACATGCTAATATAATATCATAAACACGATATGTTACAGACTAAATATGAATGTTTAGACAGGATTTCGTGATTGGTTTTGAATAGATTATAAAGTTTTGACTGTAAAAAAAGACTACTGTCACATTAAATAGGTAAGCTTTTGTTCACCAATTTCTGCTCATGTTAAATATACTATAGTATGATGTTTTGTCAAAAATAAAGTAGGTATATTGAATTATCAACTAAGATGTTATTAAAGTGTTTGTTCCAATATTCAAACTAATGAATCCTTACCTTTTTTAATACGTATGATAAAATGTATACTTTTTACAAAGAAAGAATACACTTGAAATATTGTTAAAATTGTTGTTGTAATTGTAACCTATTTGTAATTGGTTACAATTTCTAATTGTAAAATATATATATATATATAATTTCTTTTGTCCGAGGTCGCATTCTTTGGTACCCAGTGACACATCTGTGTGAAAGGCAAATTAATATGCAGCTCATTAATATACAGCTCGCACATTATCCGACCTTTGTCTTCTCAGGTATGAACAAACAAAAGGTGTCTTATAAAATTTAAATCAATGTATTGTTTTGTGTAAATGATTAGGCAGGATGATTTTCAGATCATTTTGAAGCAAAAATTCTAGGCAACAACACCCATTAGTCAAAAGTCTTGTGGACACATATTTAGTATGTGTTTCGTGGCCTTATTTCAGAAACTTTAAGTTTTAGTTTTTCAATAACCATGCATAAACAATATTCTCTCAAAAATACAAACATGTACATACATCTTGCTCACATATTATGGTAGCCCTGTTTGTGCTAAATAGAGTGTAATTACACCTTTGCAATTAATATGTTTATAAGCAACTGAAAAAAGCACAAATGTCAGGGCATGTCAAAACATCTCAAGGACCCCAAAAACACCTTAGACCTCAGAGGGTTAAGACCCGCCAACCCGCCATTTGCAGGTGGATTTCAGCTGTGGCATGTAACACAATCACTCCAACTAGTAACTTTGGCAGGGTTGAATTTTATTGTCTTGAATTAATGATTGAGACATATTTATAGTGCTTTCATATGTACTACTGTACACCCAAAGCGCTTTACAATCAGATCAGGGGAATCTCTCCTCAACATCCACCAGTGTGCAGCATCCACTTGATGATCAGCAGCCACAAAACAACGACGCCAGTGTGCTCATCACACACCAGCTATAGGTAAAGAGGAGAGAGCGGGATAGAGCCATTTCAATGGATGGGGATTATAAGGAGGCCATGATTGGTAAGGGCCAATGGAGGGAATGTGGCCAGGATACCGTGGTTACAATCCCTACTCTTTACGAGAAGTGCCATGGGATTTTTAATGACCACAGAGGCTGCGTTCGAAACTGCATACTTCCCTACTATATAGTAGGGGAAAGGCAGTAGGCGAGCGAAAAAGTATGTACGAATCCTTAGTATTCATAAAAGAGTAGGCGAGAATAACCTGGGTGACATACTAATTCTTGCGAGATTCGGACGTGTGTATACTCATAGTGCGTTCGAATATACCCACTTTCCTACTATATAGTAGGAGAAAACAGTACCTGAAAGAAGTAGTACGTTCGAAACATCAGTATTTATAAAAGAGTAGGCGAGAAGTTCCCAGATGACTTACTGCTTTAGCCCAGATTCTGAAGCACCCATCGACAGATACTTTTCAGAATCAGAATCAGAATCAGAAAGAGCTTTATTGCCAAGTGTGCTTGCACACACACAAGGAATTTGTTTTGGTGTTGAGGCTTCCAGTGGACATATACAAATACAACAAGAAACATGAAACATAATACTACAAATTATAAGAAAAAAGAATAAAAATATAAATATATGAGAATAAAAGTATCACAGTTGGGTTTAGTCAGAATAGACATTTCCAGATTTACAGATTATGAACATATTTACAGTGTTTGAATATTATAATAAATAAATCTAAATATAAGTATCACCTGAGTTGCAGGATATTGCACTAAACAGTGGGAGTATTGCACTTAAAGGCATATGCCTTGGGAGGTGTGTTAACTGTTCAGAAGGGAAATGGCCTGTGAGAAGAAAATGTTCCTGTGCCGAGATGTTCTTGTGGCCAGTGATCTGAGTCTCCGTCTTGACGGTAACAGTTCAAACAGGTGGTGTCCAGGGTGAGTGGAGTCTGTGATGATTTTACCTGCTCTCTTCCTCACTCTGGAAGAGTACAGGTCCTGGAGGGATGGCAGGGGGGCACCAATGATCCTCTCCGCAGTCCGGACTGTCCGTTGTAGTCTCCTGATGTCTGATTTGGTAGCTGAACCAAACCAGACAGTGATGGATGTGCATAAGACAGACTCGATGACGGCTGAGTAGAACTGAATCAGCAGCTCCTGTGGCAAGTTGAACTTCCTCAGCTGGCGAAGGAAGTACAGTCTCTGCTGGGCTTTTTTTACAATGGAGTCAATGTGATTGTCCCACTTCAGGTCCTGAGAGATGGTAGTGCCCAGGAACCTGAATGACTCCACTGCTTCCACAGTGCTGTTCATGATGGTGAGTGGGGGGAGTGCTGAGCTGTTCCTCCTGAAGTCCACGATCATCTCCACTGTTTTGAGCGTGTTCAGCTCAAGGTTGTTGTAACTGCACCAGACAGCCAGCTGTTCAACCTCCAGTCTGTAAGCAGACTCGTCACCGTTCCGGATGAGACCGATGACAGTGGTGTCGTCGGCAAATTTCAGGAGCTTGACAGAGGGGTCTTTAGAAGTGCAGTCATTAGTGTACAGGGAGAAGAGCAGCGGGGAGAGAACGCACCCTTGAGGGGCGCCAGTGCTGGTGGTGAGAGTCCTGGATGTGTGTTTCCCCAGTCTCACTCGCTGCTGCCGGTCCGTCAGGAAGCTGGTGATCCACTGACAGATCGAGGATGGTATGGAGAGCTGGGTCAGTTTGGCTGTGAGAAGATCAGGCATGATGGTCTTGAAGGCCGAACTGAAGTCCACAAAGAGGATCCTTGCATAAGTCCCTGGTCTGTCGAGATGTTGCAGGATATAATGCAGTCCCATGTTGACTGCATCATCCACAGACCTGTTTTCTCTGTAAGCAAACTGAAAGGGATCCAGCAGAGGTCCAGTGACGTCCTTCAGGTGGGCCAGCACCAGTCTTTCAAACGACTTCATGACCACAGACGTGAGAGCGACAGGTCTGTAGTCATTAAGTCCAGTGATTTTGTTTTTTTTGGGGACAGGAATGATAGTGGAGCGCTTGAAGCAGCAGGGAACTTCACACTGCTCCAATGATCTATTGAAGAACTGTGTGAAGACCGGGGCCAGTTGGTCAGCACAGGCTTTTAAACAAGCAGATGAGATGCCGTCTGGGCCTGAGGCTTTCCTGGTCTTCTGTTTTTTGAAGACTCGGCTCACGTCCTCCACACAGACCTTAAGCTCAGGTTGGATGGCAGGAGGGGGGAGTGGGAGTGCAGGAGGTGATGGTGAATGTGTGAAGTGCAGGTTAGAGCCGGTGTGTGGTGTGAATGAGGGCTTTTCAAACCTGCAATAAAATGAATTTAAATCGTCAGCCAGGTGTTGATTGTCCACAGATCGGGGGGATGATGACTTGTAGTTGGTGATGTTCCTCAGGCCATTCCAGACTGATAATGGGTCGTTGGATGAAAACTGGTTTTTCAGTTTTTCAGAGTAGTTCCTTTTAGCAACTCTGATCTCCTTTGTCAGTCTGTTTCTGGCCTGGTTATACAAGATTTTATCCCCACTTCTGTAAGCATCCTCTTTGGCATGACGAAGGTGTTTGAGTTTCCCAGTAAACCATGGTTTATCATTAGTGAATGATAAGAATGTCCTGGTAGGAATGCATGTATCCTCACAGAAACTTATATATGATGTTACAGTATCTGTGAGCTCATCCAGATCGTTGGTAGCAGCTTCAAAAACAGTCCAATCAGTGCAATCAAAGCAGGCCTGTAGATCCTGCTCTGCTTCATTAGTCCATCTTTTAACAGTCCTTAACACAGGTTTAGCTGATTTCAGTTTCTGCCTGTAGGTCGGAATAAGATGAACCAAACAGTGATCAGAGAGCCCTAAAGCTGCTCGTGAAACGGAGTGATACGCATTCCTTATTGTGGTGTAACAGTGGTCCAGTATATTACTGTCTCTGGTGGGACATGTAACGTGCTGTCTGTATTTTGGTAGTTCACGGGAAAGATTTGCTTTGTTAAAATCCCCAATAATTATTAGAAGAGAGTCCGGGTGCCTTTGTTCCGTTTCAGATATTTGTTCAGCCAGCTGTTGTAGCGCCGCGCTCACGCACGCGTCTGGAGGGATGTAAACATTCACGAGAATGAAAGAGGAAAACTCCCGTGGCGAGTAGAAAGGTTTGCAATTAATGAAATGGGTCTCTAAGTCAGGAGAGCATATCTTGTTCAGTGTTGTTATATCTGAACACCAATTTTCGTTAATGTAGAAACACAATCCACCACCTCTCGTTTTCCCCGTTAGCTCCGCGATGCGATCCGCTCGGAACAGCTGGAAGCCCGGCAGATGTATTGCGTTGTCCGGTATGGCTTCACTCAGCCAGGTTTCAGTGAAGCACAGAGCAGCAGAGTTAGAAAAATCCTTGTTAATCCTTGTGAGGAGAAGTAGTTCGTCCATTTTGTTAGGAAGGGATCGGAGGTTCGCAAGATGAATGCTAGGGAGTGCAGTGCGCATGCCGCGCTCGCGGAGTTTAACCAGCGCGCCTGCACGCTTCCCGCGTTTGCGTCTGACCGCGCGTTTGAACAACACCGCTGCCCCTCCGACGAGAATGTCCAGCAAAACGTCTGAATAATCAAAAACTGTATAGAAGTTTTCTGGTGTGTGTTTCCTAATGTCCAGGAGTTCGTCTTTGGTGAAACTGATAGGAAAATAATGACTAAACACAGGACAAACGAGCAAAAACAAAACAATAGCTGGAGAGCTCCACACCAAGGCAGCCATCTGCGGCGCCATCTTGTTTTCTATCCCATAAGGCCACGCGAGAGTAGCCTGGTTCTACCAGACTCTCATACATTTCATTTGTACAGAGAGTCTAGCACCGCTCCATTGACAAGCGTTAACTTCCTTGTAGGCGGGTATTCTATTGAAGTCTAAAACTATTGGATCTGCCCAGAGTCACTCTATCTGCCATAACCAATCGCTAACGTTTGGTCGTGACATATGTCTTTTCCCGAAACCCGTGGGAGGATGGCCATAAACACGAAACTAAGCAAAGATTGTTCTTGCTCCGGCTTTAACTTCTTGATATTCGGCAGCGTTGCCACAACGGACCGAATGGCTTCGCTCGCATCTTTCTTATTTTGAACTACAACTCAAAATAACGCACGAGTCGACATCAACGTCATCGTTCTCAGCCACACCCTCTGTTCGCTGATTGGCCCGGTAAAAAATTGATCGGAGAAAACCAAAGTCTACAGCGCAAACCCAGACGTAGTACTGAAGGAAAATGAGTGGAAAGTGCGTAGGAGGGCGGAGCCAGGCTAACGCGAGAGCATACGTCATTATCAACATTGCGGAGATCAGGGACACGGGTGTTTTTAAATGCGAGTAAACACGGTTCCTTGTGTTAAAATACAGAGGACTAGAGTGCACTGTTGAATTGTTGAAAGTGTAAAGACGTTAGACAGTATAGTATAGTTGTGATTGTGCTGTAAAAACGCGTTCTATTAGATATTGCTATCAGGGGAGCTCCAGTAAGCACATATCTCCAAAGTGGATCTACATAAACCATATACATCTTAAAGCTGCTTATTTTAAATGTCTATTTACATCTGAAAGGAAAATCTTCTATAAGTATTGCAGATGTCTAGTATCTGTAAAATCGCATTTTTCCATCTTAAAAATACATCTAAATTACGTCATATGCTCTTATTGACAAATGCGGAACAACTAGTTCATGCGTTCATGACATCAAGGCTAGATTATTGTAATGCTCTACTGGGTGGTTGCCCTGCACGCTTAATAAACAAACTACAGCTAGTTCAAAACGCAGCAGCTGGAGTTCTTACCAGAACCAGGAAGTATGACCATATTAGCCCGGTTCTGTCAACACTGCATTGGCTCCCTATTAAACATCATATACATTTTAAAATATTGCTGATTACGTACAAAGCACTAAATGGTTTAGCTCCGCAGTACTTGAGGGAGCTCTTAACGCATTATCGTCCTTCTCGTTTATTGCGATCTCAAATTTCCGGCCAGTTGATTATACCTAGAATATCAAAATCAACTGCTGG
Organism: Gila robusta; assembly: GCA_030770095.1. Classification (NCBI taxonomy): domain Eukaryota; kingdom Metazoa; phylum Chordata; class Actinopteri; order Cypriniformes; family Leuciscidae; genus Gila; species Gila robusta. The sequence goes on from JAVALU010001807.1 coordinate 40,403, forward strand.
CGGTAGATCCTTTTCCTATTTAGCACCTAAACTTTGGAACAATCTTCCTAACATTGTCCGGGAAGCAGACACAGTCTATCAGTTTAAATCATAGATTAAAAACACATCTCTTCAACCTGGCACACACATAGATGTCACGGATACACCTAGCGACACACCCCAACCAGCATCAACTCAGCACACCTGGTCACGCTCATCATCCCCTGAATACTGATTACTCACCACCTGCACTGCATCACGAACTTACCACGCTGCACACAGGATTTAAGCTTCAGTCTCTCCATTGTTCTCTGTCCGGTCTCGTCTAGCGACGTGTGTGACTCACCCGGTTCCTCATGCTTCTCTGGTTCCAGGATTCCCTTGTGCTCGCAGCAAGTATACTCAAGTTTATCACTAACCACTCTCCTGTGTGTATTTCCAAGCAGCCATTGTGTGCGGCGCTGCTTCAGGATTCTCCAGTCTGATTCTCTGAGTTCTTCTGTGCATCTACGGACCTCGTATCTCTTCTCTGCATTCAAGTTCTAAGTACTTTCGTGCCTGCCTTCAAGCCCTGATTTATCACCAAGTCTATGTCTATGAAGTCTATGACTTCTATGAGATCAAATATTGTAACAGGTGTATAAATAAAGTCTGTTAACCGTATTCCTTGTGTCCTCATCCTTCTAGTAGTGTGACAGAAGACCGGACCACACACGATGCAAGAATCCCCGGCTTCCGAGATCGCTGCCGTATCCATTGAAACCCCTCGGGGCGTCACCGCACACGCTGCTGCTGCACCCCAATCGCTTATGGATACTTCAGCATACGCTGCTGCCAATGCAGCCTCCGCACCGCACACACTGCTCTAGGAAACTTTCACTGAATTCCGTCACGTCCTTCAGAACCTCAGACCTGCCTCAGTAAGTCCCATGGCCAAACCTGCTTCATATTCAGGCAAGGAGGAGTGCAACGGGTTTCTTCTGCAATGCAAGCTTTATATGGAGGTAAATACTACTCAATTCATTTCTGAAAGAGCCAAAGTTGCTTTCATAATTTCCCTGCTCTTTGGACGTGCATTGAATTGGGCTCAAGCCCTGTGGGATTCCAATGCTCCTGCTTTACTGTCATTCAACAGTTTCATTGAACATTTTCGCACTGTATTCTCTCAAACTCCGAATGCCATGTCTATTAATGATCAGCTGTTTTGTCTTCGACAAGGCAAATCCTCAGTTGCAGATTATGCTCTGAAGTTTCGGACGATCGCCGCGAACAGCGGATGGAATGAGATCGCGTTGATGACTGCCTCAGACTGACTCAACCCTGAGGTCTGCTTACAACTGGCCATCTACGAGGATTCCATCGGAATTGAGAAACTCATCCAGCGCTCTATACTCATCACACATCACACAGCTTGCTTAAACAACTTCCCTCCACACTCCTCTCGCCACTCCACACCCGTAAGCCCTCCAGTACCAGAACCCATGGAAATCGATGCTGGACATCTCACCGCCAATGAACGTAATCGTCGTCGCACCAATAACCTCTGCATGTACTACGGAGCTTCGCGACATTTCCGAATGGAAACTAATCATCTATTTGAATCACTCCATTTCAGCGAAAGCTCTGATTGACTCTGGCGCTGCAGGGAACTTCATCTCAGCCTCACTACTCAACCGCTTACAAGCCCGCCGTCGTCGACTGACTGCCTCTGGTACCCTCAGCCCTGGAACAGTTGCGTTCAGCTTGTATCTTCACCAAGCTCGACCTGAGAAGTGCTTATAATCTGGTTCGTATCCGTGAAGGAGATGAGTGGAAGACTGCCTTTATTACCCCTGCTGGACACTACGAATATTGGGTCATGCCTTTCAGCCTTTCAAACAGTCCAGCTGTCTTCCAAGTCTTCATGAATGAGATATTCCGAGATATGCTCCACAAGTTTGTCATCATCGACGATATCCTGATCTTCTCTACCAATCTCGATGAACATGTCCAGCAGGTAAAGAAGGTCTTGAAACGTCTCTGTGAGTACCAACTGTACTTGAAGTTAGAGAAATGTGAATTCCACCAGAAGACCATGCACTTCCTGGGGTACGTGATTTGTCCAGACGGCATCTCAATGGATCGAAACAAAGTGGAAGCTGTACTCAACTGGTCCAAGCCTCAAACCCTGAAAGAGCTGCAACGCTTTCTGGGCTTTGCCAACTTTTATCGCCGATTCATCCGCGACTACAGTAAGATCAGTGCTCCATTGACTTCTATGGTGAAAAAGGGTACCAAGCAGTTATAGTCTCGCTTTTTTTCTTATCAGTGCAAAAGAGACTCAAAATACTCTGTTGATTTTGATCTTACGTGTTAGTGTTATACATCATTCGATCCTGTTAAGTTTCTATTTTTTTTGTGTATACTCACAATATAAACAAAGTATTGTGCTTTTAGTCAAATAAAGAAAAATAAGTCAAGTCAAGTCAAATATATTTATATAGCGCTTTTCACAATACAGATTGTATCAAAGCTGCTTCACAGTATCAATCAAAATAACTTCATGTTTGTTTATTACTGGAAAAAAGACATCCAAGTTTGGTAGAGCTGATCAATGGAATGATTGGTTAATTAATTTGAATATCCCCAACTGAGCAAGCCAAAGGCAACAGTGGCAAGGAACCGAAAAACTCCATCCAGTGACCTAATGGTGTCCTAACACCCCATCAGATGACCCAATGGAGAAAAAAAAACCTTGGGAGAACCCAGGCTCAGTCGGGGGCCAGTTCTCCTCTGGCGTTTATGAACTAGAGGCCGAATTTACAGTAACTGTAAGATAAAAAAATTATATGAATGCCTGGCTAAATAGATGCGTCTTCAGTCTAGTTTTAAACTGGGAGAGCGAGTGAGCTACGAACGATATCAGGAAGGCTATTCCAGAGCTTCGGAGCTAAATGTGAAAATGCTCTGCCTCCTTTGGTGGATCTGGATATCCTAGGAATGACCAGAAGCCTCGAATCTAGTGATCTTAAAGAGCGCGATGGATTGTAAGGCGATAGAAGATCCGTTAAATAGACTGGAGCTAAACCATTTAGAGCTTTATAAGTCAAAAGCAATACCTTGTATTTAATACGGAACTTTATAGGTAACCAATGAAGTGATGATAAAATCGGTGTTATATGATCATATTTTCTTGATCTAGTAAGAACTCTAGCGGCTGCATTTTGGACTAACTGTAGCTTGTTTATTGAAGATGCAGGACAACCAGCTAATAAAGCATTACAGTAGTCTAGTCTCGAGGTCATGAATGCATGGACTAACTTTTCTGCATCAGAGACTGATAGCATATTACGTAGCTTAGCAATGTTTCTAAGGTGGAAAAGGCAGTTTTTGTAACATATGAAATATGCTTTTCAAAAGACAGGTTGCAGTCTAATGTAACACCCAGGTCTTTTACTGTAGCGGATAAAGTAACAGGGCATCCTACTATGTTAAAGTCGTGCTGTGAAAGGTTTTGTGGATGGTTTTTAGAACCGATAAGTATTACCTCTGTCTTGTCTGGATTTAATAAAAGAAAATTACGCGTCATCCAATCTTTTATATCTTTAACACAATCTGTCAATTTGGATAATTTAGCGTATTCATCTGGCCGTGATGAAATATATATTTGAGTGTCATCAGCATAACAATGGAAACTAATTCCATGTTTCCTTAGAATATTACCAAGTGGCAGCATATATATTGAGAATAATAAAGGGCCTAACACAGATCCCTGCGGCACTCCATAGTTTGCCGAAGTTATAATCGATTTTTCTCCATTTAAGTAGACAAAATGGTAGCGGTCAGATAAGTATGACCTGAACCAGCTTAATGCTTGTCCTTGAACACCAGTGTAATTTTGTAGTCGATCTAAGAGTATTTTGTGATCTATAGTATCGAACGCAGCACTAAGATCAAGTAAAACTAGTACTGAGATACAGCCTTGGTCCGAAGCTAAAAGTAAATCATTTGTGATTCTAACAAGCGGAGTTTCAGTGCTATGATGTGGCCTGAATCCAGACTGAAACTTTTCATAGATGTCGTTTTCTTGCAAGAAAGAGCCGAGTTGAGCGGACACAACTTTTTCTAATATTTTTGACATAAATGGAAGATTCGAAATGGGTCTGTAATTTGCTAGGTTATTTGGATCTAATTGTGGTTTCTTAATAAGAGGTTTTATAACTGCCAGCTTGAACGTTCTTGGAACATGACCTAAAGATAAAGATGAGTTAATAATATTGAGAAGAGGCTCTTCCACTATAGGTAACACTTCTTTCAGTAGTTCAGTTGGTATAGGATCTAATAAACATGTTGTTGTTTTAGATGAAGTTATAAGTTTATGTAACTCTTTTTGTTCTATGGTTGTAAAGCATTGTAATTGTTCTTGCGGGGTGATAATTGCGGCTGAATTATAAGGCGCGAGCAAAGATCGAACGTTTACGATTTTGATTCTGATGCTTTCAATTTTCTCGGTGAAGAAGTTCATGAAATCATTACTACCAAACTGTAACGAGGTATTTTGTTCAGACGACGTCTGTTTATTTGTTAGTCTAGCCACGGTATTAAATAAAAACCTTGGATTATTTCGGTTGTTTTCTATTAATTTGCTGAGATGCTCAGCCCTGGCCGTTTTAAGTGCCTTTTTATAAAGTGACATACTGTCTTTCCACGCGATTCTAAAGACCTCTAAATTAGTTTTCTAAATTACGGGTTTCTCTCTTTAAAACATACGTAGTATTATTGTACCATGGCGCTATACTTTTTTCTCTGACCTTTTTTAATCTAATGGGTGCAACAATATCCAATGTTCTAGAGAGAATGGTGCTCCTTGTGCTAGTTAGTTCGTCTAATTCATCTGTTTGTTTGGGTTCAGGCAGCAGCTGAGACAGATCAGATAAGCTATTTGAGAAATGATCTATGGTGGATGGACGAATTGTTCTACCTGGTCGATAACGTGGCGCAGCATGACATATTACAGCAGTGCGTAATATGCAAGTTACCAAGTAGTGGTCAGTGACATCACTTTGTGGAATGATATCTATATCGGTTGGATCGGTTCCATATGATAAAATTAAATCGAGTGTATGATTAAGACGATGAGTTGGTCCGGTGACGTTTTGCTTGACCCCGAAGGAGTTTAATAAATCTGTAAACGCAGCCCCTAACGCATCATTTAAATTATCTACGTGTATGTTAAAATCTCCAACAATTAATGCTTTATCGACGTTGACCAAAAGATCTGATAGAAAGTCAGCAAACTCCTTTAGGAAATTGGCGTAAGGCCCTGGAGGTCTATATACGGTAGCCAATGCTAGAGATAATAGGGATTTTTTTCTTACATCTAAGAGCGTAACGTTTAGCACAAGCACTTCAAACGAATTCAACCTATGACGAGTTTTCTGAGTAACATTAAGGATATCTCTGTAGATTGTTGCAACACCGCCGCCACGACCGATCAGACGGGGCTCATGCTTATAACAGTATCCTGGCGGAGTAGACTCATTTAGACCGAAATAATCATTTGGTTTAAGCCAGGTTTCAGTAAGGCACAGAACATCGAAATTATTATCTGTGACCATTTCATTTACAATAACCGCCTTAGGTGTGAGCGATCTAATGTTTAGAAGACCTAGCTTTAGAAATTGTTTTTGTTCACTAATAGCGAGATTTTTTGTTTTAATAACAATTAGATTTTTTCTAGATCCCGCAGTAGATTTATTATTTGATCTTAGTAAACGAGGAATAGACACAGTTTCTATGCAATGTTCTACACTAGTATTAATATCAATTAAATTGGTGCAGTAGAGACTGTGATTTGGATTTTTCGTTACTAGTCAAATGGTATTTAACATCTTGGAGATGTTATCCGACAGAAGATCTGCCCCGATTCTACTTGGGTGTAAGCCATCAGCGCGGAAGAGCCTTGGTCGCTCCAAAAACAGATTCCAATTATTTACAAAAATCAGTTTCTGCTCATTGCACCATGACAATAACCATTCATTTAGCGCGAATAATCTACTGAACTTTTCATGCCCTCGTCGGTACGTAGGAAGCGGTCCAGACACAATAATCGATGTTTCAGGCGATGTGCTGCGTACCGTATCGATAAGGCTCCTGAAGTCTTTCTTCAGAACCTCCGTCTGTCGCAGCCTAATGTCGTTAGCTCCCGCGTGCAGCACAACAGCTCCGACGCACTCGTCACCATTCAAGATCTCAGTTACCCGCGCAGTGATATCGAGAACACGAGCAACAGGAAAGCAGTGACTGTGCACCTTACTTTTACCTAACGTAGCGTGGACGTGTCGGACGGTGGAATCGCCGATGATCACAGCATCGCGTTCCGTTTCGCGAAGAGGGGAGAAGCGGTTCTGAGTGGAGATCTCGATAACCGGGAGGGGCGAAAAGATTCTTGTCCTGGCTTGCAGCTTCCGCGGAACCACCCAGGCTTCGTGGTGGTGTGTTGGAGCCGGAGTGAATGAAATCATGGCTGATCGTGACCTGGACGCTCGGGCCAATGCTGAGAAACGCACGGAGTAGACGAGGTCAGCGTCAGCGGGTTACTAACGTTAATCACTGATCCGTGTGCATCAGCGCGTGATGTTTCAAGAGCTAAACGCCGGTCTCTCAGCTCAGCTTGTCTCTCTAGAAGGTCACGGATCTGCTTTTCTACAGCTTCTAATTCAGACTGCACCACGAGCAATTCAGATTTGTTCTCATCTGCACCAAAAGGTTGATAACATACACCTGATATATTCGCCATTTTAACAGATGGACAGTAAGTTAGCAATGATGCAACCAGTGATGCTATTAATATTTATACTAATTTATGACTCAAGTCTTGGGTAAAAAACGTCTTTTTAGTGGTATGGGTGTAATGTAGACGCACGATAGATGGGAAAACAAACAAACTCACAGCAGGCAACGAGGCTGACAAAAGCAGTCGATCGCAGGGCGAACAGCAGTGAAGCGGTGTCTCGCTCTACGACCAACAACCAATGTTCAAACCGTATTTGCGCAAACAAACAAACGCAAACAAACAAACTCACAGCGGGCAACGAAGCTGACAAAAGCAGTCGATTGCAGGGCGAACAGCAGTGAAGCGGTGTCTCGTTCTACGACCAACAACCAATGTTCCAACCGTATTTGCGGTTCCAGCCGTATAATGGCTTGAGACGCGTCTGGCCACAAATAAACATGATGCTAGTTTTGCCTTCTCTCTGTCAGTGAAGTCCATTCTGAAACGCGTCCGAAAATTAACTGTAATTCCGTGAATACTTGTCATACAGGCACGAGTGTTTTTCCATGATGAAGCTTGAACTCTTCTTTTAAATGAATTTATATAAAAAAACAAATATTCTCAGTTTATGTAATCTGTATGAAAAGAGAGAGATGTCAGTCTTTTTCTTTCCAGCTCATTATACCTGATTACGCGTTAATGTGCCACGCCCACGGAGAGCGTGCGGTATTCAAACGCAAATGATCTAAGGCAAGCCATTCAAACATGCCAACTCCCACCAGCTGGATTATAAAACACATGTTTAATAAAAATCTTGCACTTTACCTCGTCTTGCTACGCTGTGATACTATCTAATAACCCTGGAAAATGTACCAGAAGTGCTGGTAGTTTCATGTCGAGGAGCAATGGATCCAGCTGATGTAGTAAGTCATTTATTCTTAAGTGCTTTGTTCTAATCGCGATATTAAATCGTGTCTGTAAACCGCAAAAAGACTGTTTAAATATGAATTGCGTGTCTGTGTGTAGGCTAAATGATGAATGAACGACACAGGCGCGCGCGCCTTGTTTACTTCAGTTATACAGCGCGTGTCTGTGCCGTTCATTCACTCTCGCACCTACATTAGTAAACATGTTATTTTTACATGAACACATTACATTTACATTTATTCATTTAGCAGACGCTTTTATCCAAAGCGACTTACAAATGAGAACAATAGAAGCAGTTAAAACTAACAGTAGGACAACAATACGTAAGTGCTATAACCCCTCTCAGTTTAACTTAAGTGCAGTGTTTTTTGTTTTGTTTGTTTTGTTTGTTTTTTTTAAGAAGAGAAGAGAAAGTGTTAATACTACTGAATCAAGTGCTGCCGAAAAAGATACGTCTTCAGCAGTTTCTTGAAAGTGGCTACTGACTCAGAAGCTCTGGTTGAGTTAGGCAGATCATTCCACCAACAGGGAACAGTCATGGTAAAGGTCCGAGAAAGAGATTTTGTGCCTCTTTGAGATGGTACCACAAGACGACATTCGCTAGCAGAGCGCAGGTTTCTGGATGGCACATAAGTCTGAAGTAATGAGTTTAGGTAAGAGGGAGCAGTGCCAGTGGTTGTTCTGTAGGCAAACGTCAGTGCCTTGAATTTAATGTGAGCGGCAACTGGCAACCAGTGCAATTTTGTGAGGAGAGGAGTGACGTGTGCTCTCTTTGGCTCATTAAAGACTACTCTGGCTGCAGCATTCTGGATCAATTGTAGAGGTTTGACAGAGCAAGCTGGAAGACCAGCCAGGAGAGCATTACAATAGTCCAGTCTGGATAAAACAAGTGCTTGGACAAGGAGTTGTGTAGCATGCTCTGTAAGGAAGGGCCTGATCCTCCTAATGTTGTGCAAGGCAAATCTGCAGGACCGGGCAGTTCTAGCAATGTGGTCTGTGAATTTCAACTGATCATCAATTACAACCCCAAGGTTCCTAGCTGACCTTGATGGAGTTATGGATGACGAGCCTAGCTGAATGGAGAAGTTGTGATGAAGTGTTGGGTTGGCTGGGACCACAAGTAGCTCTGTCTTCGCAAGGTTTAGTTGAAGGTGGTGGTCCTTCATCCAGCCAGAAATGTCTGTCAGGCAGGCTGAGATACGAGCAGCTACCGTTGGATCGTCAGGCTGGAATGAGAGGTAGAGTTGCGTGTCATCAGCGTAGCAATGATAGGAAAAGCCATGTTTCTGAATCACAGATCCTAGTGATGTCATGTAGATGGAGAAGAGGAGTGGTCCAAGCACTGAGCCCTGAGGCACCCCAGTAGCTAGATGTTGGGTCTTAGATGCCACACCTCTCCACGACACCCTAAAGGACCTACCTGAGAGGTAAGACTCGAACCATTGGAGTGCAGTTCCCGAGATGCCCTTCATCTTTAGGATTGACAGGAGGATCTGGTGGTTAACTGTGTCAAAAGCAGCAGACAGATCCAGCAGGATGAGGACTGAGGATTTGGAAGCTGCTCTTGCCAGTCTCAGAGCATCAATTACTGAGAGCAGGGCAGTCTCAGTTGAGTGTCCGCTTTTGAAACCAGACTGATTGTCGTCCAAGAGGTTGTTCTGTGTAAGAGAGGAGGAGATCTGGTTGAAAACAACTCGTTCAAGTGTTTTCGCGACAAATGGAAGAAGAGATACCGGTCTGTAACTTGTTAGATGTGCTGGATTTAGATTGGGTTTCTTAAGCAGTGGGGTTACTCGAGCCTGCTTAAAAGCTGTGGGAAAGGTACCAGTGTGAAGAGAGGTGTTTATGATGTGCGTGAGTGTGGGTACAACTGAGGAAGAAATGGCTTGAAGTAGATTAGTGGGGATAGGATCAAGCGGACAGGTAGTAGGGTGATTGGAAAGGAGGAGTTTAGAGACTTCCGCCTCTGAAAGTAGAGAGAAGGAGGGTAGAATGTGTGCGTTTGTTGGTAAAATGTGTGTGTCAGTTTGTGGATTGGTAAATTGGCCACTGATGGTGGTTGTTTTTTCTATGAAGAATGTGGCAAAATCATCAGCTGTTAGGGTTGATGAAGGAGGAGGAGGAGGAGGGTTAAGAAGAGAGAAGGTTTTGAAAAGCATGCGAGAGTCAGAATAATTGAAAATTTTGTTGTGATAGTAAGCCATTTTAGCAGTAGAGATATTAGCAGAGAAGGAAGAGAGGAGGGATTGATAAAGACCCAGGTCTGTCGGATCTTTCGATTTGCGCCACTTCCTCTCTGCACCCCTAAGTTTAGTACGATGTTCGCAAAGAATATCAGATAACCAGGGGGCAGAGGGTGTGGCGCGGGCTGGCCTGGAGGAAAGGGGACAGAAGTTGTCCAAGCAGGATGTTAAAGTGGAGAAAAGAGTATCAGTTGCACTGTTAGTATCTAGTGTTGAGAGCTGATCAGGTGGAGGAAGTGTGGATGAGACCAAAGAGGATAGGTGAGAGGGTGAAAGTGAGCGTAGGTTCCGTCGAAAGGTGACCTGTGGAGGAGTGTGTGTTGTGTTCTGGGGCAGGTTGAGGTTGAGAGTGAGGAGGAAGTGATCTGAGGTGTGCAGTGGAGTGATCAGTGTATTGTCCGTAGAGCAGTAGCGCGTGTAGATAAGGTCCAATTGGTTACCTGATTTGTGAGTAGCCACAGTAGATACTAGTTTGAGGTCGAATGATGCAAGCAGGGTGTGGAAATCGGCAGCCTGAGGTTTTTCTAGGTGGATGTTGAAGTCTCCAAGAATTACAAGAGGAGTACCATCTTCAGGGAAGGATGAGAGTAGCACATCAAGCTCCTCCAAGAAACTGCCAAGTTGACCTGGGGGACGATATACAACTACAAAATGGATTTTTATAGGACTAGTGATGGTAATTGAATGTGATTCAAATGAGCTGTTGTCAAATAGAGGTGGTAAAGGATCAAATTTCCAGTCATTTGAGATGAGCAGACCAGTACCACCACCCCTTCCGGTCAGACGGGGGGTGTGTGAGAAAGTGAAGTTAGTGGAGAGGGCAGCAGGTGTGACAGTGTCCTCTGGTCTGATCCAGGTCTCAGTCAGGGCCAATAGACTGAGACCTGAATGACTTGAAAAAGATGTAATGAAATCAGCTTTGTTAACAGCGGACTGGCAGTTCCAGAGACCAATAGGAAAAGAGAATAAAGTTTTCGAAGACATCGGAAGGGTACGGAGATTGTTAGGATTGCACCGCCTCTGACGTGTGAAGTTTGATTTACGTATGTTAGTAATAGTAGAGATTTGAAAACACAGTGAAAAGGAGCTCACAAACAGAAAGATCCAAAGAAAAGTTTGTAGAAGAGAAAGGAAACAACAATAAATAAACAAGAAGAATTTAATACTCAAGTGCCTTGTCGGTGTCCTTGCTCGGTGGAGTCGCACAGGTAGAGTCGCTGGTGTTTACACTCTTTGGTCTTCACACACTGAGGGCTTCACACGAGGGCAGCCGCGACCGCTGCCGCGGTGCACTAACCAGTTATATACACGCCTAATACCCCGTTAATGAATACAGCAGGCCACGCCCAACTATTTGGCCAGCGAAACTCAGTCACGACACACAAACAAACACACGCGCGTTTTTACCAGGGTAAACACAGTAACGAAGAGCGGCGCTAAAATCAAATGAGAAAGTAAACACTCACAGACTGATGTTCTCTCCTGTTGTTCTAATGCTTCTTCAGAAGCATCCAAACTATATTGCTATAGCCTACTAAGATGAGTAAAAATAGACTGAAATATGTTGAAATAAAATGTCTGTATAAGCAACAAACTGCAAATTAACATGTATATGCTAATATATCATAAACACAATATGTTTCAGACTAAATATGAATGTTTAGACAAGATTTCGTGATTAGTTTTGGATAGATTATAAAGTTTTGACTGTAATAAAAGACTACGGTCACATTAAATAGGTAAGCTTTTGTTCGCCAATTTCTGCTCATATGTTAAATATACTATAGTATGGGATGTTTTGTCAAAAATAAAGTAGGTATATCGAATTATTAACTAAGATGTTATTATAGTGTTTGTTCCAATATTCAAACTAATGAACCCTTACCTTTAATACGTATGATAAAATGTATACTTTTTACAAAGAAAGAATACACTTGAAATATTGTTAAAATTGTAATTGTTATTGTAATTGTAACCTATTTTGTAATTGGTTACAATTTCTAATTGTAAAATATATATATATATATATAAAATTTATTTTGTCCGAGGTCGCATTCTTTGGTACCCAGTGACACATCTGTGTGAAAGGCTAATTAATATGCAGCTCATTATGTATGTGGCACATTATCCGGCCTTTGTCTTCTCAGGTGTGAACACGCCTCCACGCATATTGCCTTTCCAAACAAAAGGTGTCTTATAAAATTTAAATCAATGTATTGTTTTGTGTATATGATTAGGCAGGATGATTTTCAGATCATTTTGAAGCAAAAATTCTAGGCAACAACACCCATTACTCAAAAGTCTTGTGGACACATATTTAGTATGTGTTTTGTGGCCTTATTTCAGACACTTTAAGTTTTAGTTTTTTCAATAACCATGCATAAACAATATTCTCTCAAAAATACAAACATGTACATACATCTTGCTCACATATTATGGTAGCCCTGTTTGTGCTAAATAGTGTAATTACACCTTTGCAATTAATATGTTTATAAGCAACTGAAAAAAACACAAATGTCAGGGCATGTCAAAACATCAAGGACCCCAAAAACACCTTAGACCTCAGAGGGTTAACATGGTCTGAAGAAGCCTCTGAAGCTTTTGAGTGTTTAAAGAAAGCCTTCTGTTCGGCCCCTATGCTAAAACATCCTGATCCTAATCTGCCCTTCATTGTGGAAGTGGACGCATCCACCAACGGAGTAGGAGCTGTTCTTTCCCAGCGGCAGGGGACCCCCTCACAACTCCATCCATATGCCTTCTTTTCTCGTAAGATGTCCCCGGCGGAGCAGAATTATGATGTCGGTAATCGAGAACTTCTGGCCATCAAACTAGCTCTGGAGGAGTGGAGACACTGGTTGGAGGGAGCCAATCATCCTTTCCAGGTGATTACCGACCATCGCAATCTTGAGTATCTCCGGGAAGCCAAAAGACTCAATCCTCGCCAGGCTCGTTGGGCACTCTTCTTCACATGCTTTGACTTCACAGTCACCTATCGACCTGGCTCAAAGAATCTCAAAGCTGATGCTCTGTCTCGCCTTCACCAGATTGAAACCTCTGTCGAGAATCCAGAGACCATACTCCCTCCAACCATGATTGTCAGCCCCATCCAGTGGAACATCGATGAACTCATAGCCGACGCCACTTTGAACGAACCTGCTCCGCTGGGAGGTCCAGAGGGAAAATTATTCGCACCATCTACTCTCCGCCTTTCCCTCTTGGATTCAGTACACACCTCTCCGGGCTCGGGACACCCAGGCAGCCAACAAACCCTCTCACTTCTCCAACAGCGCTATTGGGGGCCTGGGATGGCTCAAGATACCTCCCGGTTCGTACAAGGATGTGCAGTCTGCGCCATGGCCAAAGTACCCCGACGTCTACCTGAAGGTAAACTCATGCCACGACCCATTCCGAACAGACCATGGTCTCACATTGCTGTGGACTTTGTGACTGATCTGCCATCCTCTGATTCCAAGACCTGCATCCTGGTCGTAGTCGATAGATTTTACAAGTCCTGTAAACTGATCTCTCTCTCTGGGCTTCCTACAGCCTTCAAGACCGCTGAAATGCTGTTTACTGAGATTTTTCGCCATTTCGGAATTCCAGAAGACATCATATCGGATCGAGGACCACAGTTCATATCAAGAGTCTGGTGATCATTCTTCAAGCTCCTGGGAGTCTCGGTGAGCCTGACGTCAGGGTACCATCCGCAATCCAACGGCCAGGCGGAGAGGAAGATCCAAGAGATCGGGAGGTATCTGAGAACCTACTGCCATGACGCTCAGGACCGCTGGAACCAATACCTTCCATGGGCAGAGTATGCCCAGAACTCTCTCCAACAATCTTCTACTGGTCTAACTCCCTTCCAGTGCGTTCTGGGATATCAACCCCCTCTGTTCCCATGGTCTGGAGAGCCATCTGATGTTCCAGTGGTCCAGCACTGCATGGCACATGTCCACCTGCAGGGGGCAGTCCGGAGGCACCAGCAGCAAGCGGACCTAACCCTCCAGCGAGCTAATTCCAAGGGGGGACGGCGTTCCAGTTCATATTGTTTAAAAAATATTTTAGGGAAATGAAGAGATTTCTATAGGTGATTCTCTCAATAGAAAACGATTAGAGTTCAGCACAAAAACATAACGCAATTAAATTGCATTATTAATCATTAAAAGATTGGGATCTGGTTCCAAACACCCACGTGATCTTGCTCAGTGCTTGAAGTGGGCAGGTACGCACCGGTATCACGGTACGTTTAAAAAAAAAAACCTGCATGTTGCCATTATTATTGTCTGTGTTTGCGCAACTTGCATCATTAAGCCAGTAGGTGGCGACAAGTGACTGTCTTCATGAGTGAACAATTGAACCATTAAATGGAATGCCCCCAAACCCCCCTAGCAAGGTCACTTTAGGGACCTCTGTATTTAGAAAACCCTGCGTACGGCTCTGATGGTAACATCCTCAAAACAAAAAGTTTTATAAAATGATAAATATCACATTTCAACCCTTTTAACCATTGTTTAAGAAAAACAATGTTTTATCCAAAAAGTTTATCCAAATTATTTAGCATTTTAGAATGCACATCAGCTTCCCTTCCCTTAAAACTGTATTGAAGTTTAAATGTTTAATAATTGTTGATTTTAAGTACTAAACTGAGAGGCTGCGATCCAAAATATTCCTCATTTTCTTTAACCCGAGGACAAATGTATTTAAAAGGTTAGTGTGACCTGTTCAATTCTGTATGCACCACATATGTAGATTCCTAGACAATGTATCTTTAATTTGGCCAAAATCAAACAGGTAATTTTCTCCAAGCAGAGATTCTGTTGAATAAACTTGTTTGTGCCACACACACAATTAATAAATGTTGTTCATTGACCTTTCATGTGCCTGTCTTGATAATTAAGAAAATATTTTTTTGGAGGAAACATGGAATTGGCCTGTTTAATGCTATTATAGATTATATAATATTTAATTTTCAAGTACATCTGAAAAGTAAAATAAATTTTAAAAAGTCCACCCAGTGAATCTTAGCCATTTCCAGCCCTGTAAATATGAGATCACACATCACTGTTATGCTGATGACACTCAATTGTATGTCCCATTACAACCACTGTTGTAAGTTCTGTGCCAACACTGTTAAGTGTCTCGATGATGTAAAATGCTCGATGGCTAAGAATTTTCTCCACTTAGATGTGAGCAAAACTGATGTTGTTGTTTTTTTAGTGTATTGTTTGACTGCGAGTTGAATTTTGCAAAACAGGTTAGTGCTGTGATGAAAACTAGTTTCTACTAGTGGAGCGGCTAAGTGCTTATGCTTGGCAGAATCGTTCAGTTTATGATACAAGCGTGAACTTGACAAGAAAATTGTCCGAGCCAATTGAAATTTCAAGATGGCGGCCATTTTTCAAGATGGCCGACACCTTAGTGGAGCAGTTAAGTGATATAGTGATTTATTTGGTGATACAAGCATGAAAATTGGCATGAGCAGTCTCTGATGGTCACTAGACAATAAGCCACCCACAGCTACTTGAAATTTCAAGATGGTGGCCATTTTTCAAGATGGCCACCACCTTAGTGGAGCAATTAGGCTTAAGAAATCATTTAGTTGGTGATACAAGCATGAAAATTGCCATGAGCTGTCTCAAAGGGTCATTTGACAAGAAACCGCCCACAGCCACTTGAAATTTCAAGATGGCGGCCTTTTTTTTCAAGATTACCACCACCTAAATGGAGCAATTAAACGATATAATTGTTTAGTTAGTGACATAAGTATGCAAATTGGTATGAGCACTCTCTAAGGGTTGCTTGACAAGAAAACACTCTTAGCCACTTGAAAGTTTATTTTCAAGATGGCCGACCCCTGGATCCTTAAAAGATCAATTTTCCGATAGAAATGTATTGTTTTTTTTTTTTTCATTAAGGACGATTTGGTGTCATTTTATTTTATATGTTTTAGATTATTCTAAAGAACAACTTTTAACGCATCAAAATACAGTTGTATTGAAGACAAGATGGATCCCTATACATGAGGTGGTTTCAGCCATAGGACCAGAGAAAACACGTGGTATCCTCTTCTTCCATGCCTTCAGTGGTTGTGACATTGTGTCATCCTTCCATGGCAAATCAAAGAAGTCTGCCTGGAAAACATGGGACATGTGTGATGAGGTCTCAAACACATTTGCAAGACTCAGCAAATGTCCCTCTGCAGTGGAGGATAGTGACCTGCAAGCTTTGGAGAGATTTGTTGTGCTAATGTATGACAGGTCCAGCGATGTCACCACTGTGAACGAGGCCAGGCTTTATCTCTTTGCCAGAAAGCAAAGACAATATGACTTGATCCCACCAACTCAAGCAGCACTCAGAGCATGCCAAACGTGCTTCTTATGAGGCTGGATACGAGTGGGGACAGGCACTGAAGCGACATCCACAAATGCCGAGCCCATCTGACTGGGGATGGGTTAAAAAGGACGAAGAGTGGAAAGTCTTCTGGACTCCACTTCCACCTATTGCAGAGAGTTGTTGGGAGTTGACCAAATGTGGGTGCAACAAGGCATGTACTGGAAGGTGTAAGTGCTTCAGATATGGACTCAGTTGCACATGCCTATGTAGTTGCCTCTGCTAGAACCTATTTGCATGTTTCTTTTGCCAGTGTTAGTCCTCTATGTTTTCCGGTGTAGGCCTATGGCTCGGCTTCCCCTCGCCACATCGGCGCATCATGTTTTATTTTGTCACCAGACTATCACTGTGACATTTTCAGTTTAGTTCCTTAGTATTGTTTGAGATACTTTCTGTTTGTCATGGTTCCATGGCTGTGTCAGCCAGAGTCGCTGTTGCCTCTGGATCTGTTCTTATTGACATTCAGTATTAGTCATTGCTCAATTTTTTGTTTGGTGCACTGTCCGTTCAGCACCACAACTGTGCTAATTTATTAATCTTATTTTTGTTTCCCCACCTCTCAGTATTAATTTGACATGTTTAATACCTGTTAGTTTAAAAAACAAAACAAAAAAACAAAACAACCTCCCATGTGACTGTTACCTTGTCGTGGTAAGGGAGCTTGTGTACCTCAATGAACCCTGAGAGCTATGCCGGTGGGAGGCACTCCTGACAGGCTTTACCAAACTGGACAGGTCATGGGTGAGGAGTCAGACAAAACACAGTCAAACTACCTCTCTTGACAGAGTCTCTTGAGGAACCCAATACATTTCTATGAGAAAATGTATCATTTAAAGATCCACATGGCGGGCGGCAGTAATCCTGAAAAATTGCCGCCATCTTGAAATTTTATGTTGCTGTGGGCGGTTTCTTGTCAAATGACCCTTTGAGACAGCTCATAGCAATTTTCATGCTTGTATCACCAACTAAATTATTTCTTAAGCCTAATTGCTCCACTAAGGTGGTGGCCATCTTGAAAAATGGCCACCATCTTGAAATTTCAATTAGCTGTGGGTGGCTTATTGTCTAGTTACCATCAGAGACTGCTCATGCCAATTTTCATGCTTGTATCACCAAATAAACCACTAAATCACTTAACTGCTCCACTAAGGTGTCGGCCATCTTGAAAAATGGCCGCCATCTTGAAATTTCAAGTGGCTCAGACAATTTTCTTGTCAAGTGACCCATGGAGACTGCTCATGCCAATTTTCACGCTTGTATCATAAACTGAACGATTATATCACTTAGCCGCTCCACTATACTACTTAATAGCTAAAATGAAACCTATGCTCTCATCTAGAGATTTGGAGATCATCCATGCTTTTCTGTCATCCAGAGTGGACTGTCAAAATGCCGCTGGTAGACTATTGAGCAATATGAGAAAGAGGGACAGAATTACCCCTTTTAACATCTTTTAATATCATACCCTGAAGAAGGCTGTTTGTGCCGCCACGCGTGGGTTGTTTTTTTCCCTCATGTCTTTTAAATTTTCTATCATGAAATAGCCAGTCAAATAAAGGCTTTTTATCAATTCCTAAGAAGAGTGCCTTGGATTTCCTTCTACTACATGTTATTGAATTCCCGATCCCAAAGAGCACTTTCAAACACTTTTTTTGAACTCCTTGAGCACTTTTTTGTGATAAAATGCTTGGAGACTTCTGCTCTTGACCTCTTCTTGTTCAGGTCATTTTGAAAGGAACAAGGTCCTTGTTTTGGCAAAATCCTGAAGATCTTTACTTTTGATTTTTGTGGTACTGTAGTTTCCATGACATAAACTGCTCTCTCTTTACAATCAATCTAGTTACAACAGTTGTTGCAATTCTTCCAGCAGTAACATTGAGTTCTCTTACAGTAAGAGGTGAGAATCGCTCTTTTTTTCACTCTCTACGTCTCTTGACTTGGTGATATTCTTTGGTGGTCTCATCATGTCTGTATTTTCTCTTAAAAATCATTGTCCATTACTTTTCAGAACAGCCATGGTGATCTACACCGTAAAGGCGTACACAGGGAAGGGGCTTCTGGCGGGCACCACTAGCCGTATCTACATCCAGCTGCGTGGAACTGAGGCTGAGAGTGAGGAACAGAATCTAAATCCCATTCAGGGGTTTTGGCAAGGATCGGTAAGTGCACCCAATTAAAGTGCACCCAATTAGTCAAGTTATTGACTAAAAAACATTAGTCAACGCTACATTTAATGGAAGATATTTGAAAGAGTGAGAATACAATTTGTATGGAGTAATGATTTGTATGGAGTAATGACTAACCCTAAAAAAAAAAATTTGTTTTATTTACCCATGACATGCGGAGTCCCTCAAGGCTCAATTCTTGCGCCACTCCTATTCAACCTGTACATGCTCCCAAATAATGAGAGAGAACCAAATCTCTTACCATAGCTATGCAGACGACACACAGCTCTACTTAGCCCTATCGCCTAACGACTACATGACTACAGCCCCATTAATTCCCTGTGCAAATGCATTGATGAAGTCAACCGTTGGATGTGCCAAAACTTTCTTCAGTTAAACAAAGACAAAACTGAAGTCATTGCGTTTGGAAACAAAGATGAAGTTCTCAAGGTGAACGCATACCTTCACTCTAGGGGTCAAACAACTAAAAATCAAGTCAGGAATCTTGGTGCGTCTCTAGAGTCAGACCTTAGTTTCAGTAGTCATGTCAAAGCAATAACTAAATCAGCATACTATCACCTGAAAAATATTGCAAGAATTAGATGCTTTGTTTCCAGTCAAGACTTAGAGAAACTTGTGCATGCTTTCATCACCAGCAGGGTGGATTATTGTAATGGACTCCTCACTGGCCTTCCCAAAAAGACCATAAGACAGTTGCAGCTCATACAGAACGCTGAGCAGAACCAGAAAATATGAACACATCACACCAGTCCTCAGGTCTTTACACTGGCTGCTAGTTACATATAGGATTGATTTTAAAGTATTATTACTGGTATATAAATCACTAAATGGCCTAGGACCTCAATACATTGCAGATATGCTCACTGAATATAAACCCAACAGATCACTCGGATCATTAGGATCACATCGGCTTGAAATACCAAGGGTTCACTCTAAGCATGGCGAGTCTGCTTTAGCTACTATGCTGGAACAGCTTCCAGAAGAGATCAGATGTGCTCCTACAGTAGTCACATTCAAATCCAGACTCAAAACACTTCTGTTTAGCTGTGCATTTACTGAATGAGCTCTGTACCACTGTTTGTCCGACTGTTCGTACTGTATTTTATTTTTTGTTCTAAACCGTTTTAATTATTCTGATTTCTTTTGATTATTTTAATTTATTCTATGTAAAGACTGTTTATACTGTATTTTATTTTTTATTCTAAACTGTTTTAATTATTCAGATTTATTTTGATTATTTTAATTTATTCTATGTAAAGCACTTTGAATTACCACTGTGTGTGAAATGTGCTATATAAATGAACTTGCCTTGCCTACCTTAAAATTACATTTAAAAACTCGCGTCACAAGGGCATCATCCAGAGAGCAGGGGCAATACCGGGCAAGCTGTGAAAGGAAGAAACAGCCTATAGCCCAATCAATCTATTAACACTGCTTTGCCTTGGATGTTCAGAATAATCACTATCAATTTAATTTAAGCCTAATAGCCAGTCTTTTATTGGCCAGGCACGTTTGACAACTATATGCTCCATTCTAGTTGCACTAATCGTATTATTACGTATAGTCATAACATTCTGGGAAAAAACTTCCGGGAAAAATACTAGAATATTATAAAGTCACAAATTTACGAGAAAAAAACTAACAAAAAACTCAGAAAAATAGTGTGAAGGAACCACATCGCTTCACAAGGCTGTACCTCATCACACACACTCCACTGTAAACAGGTATCCCACATGCACACGTTAGTGAGGAACATGTGCTTGGCCAGTAATAAAGACTAGCTATTACGTTAAATTCATAGTGGGTTATCATGAATATCCAAAGCAAAACAGTGTCAATAAATGAATTGGGCAGGCAATTCTATAGGCAGTTTCTTCTATTCCCAGCTTGCGTCAGCCTCCGCTATCAATAAACTGGTTCAGAGTGAACGTTCTCTGGGAATGTCTCAGCGATGCGGGCTATGGATCAGGCTCAGGTTGAATGCAAAGTGAAGCACATTGTTATATTCCAGGTTAAATTACTGGCCAGGAACGTTTCAGTGTTTCATACTAGTTGCACCTCCTCACTAATGTGTGGCTGTGGGATCTTTGTTTAATGTGGCGTCTGTGGTGTGATGAGCTAGGCTACATCCTTGCAATATAAAGAGATGTGGTTCCTTGACACTATTTTTCAGAGTTTTTCTTGCAACTTTTTGACTTTATGATCACAGAATAATCATCTTTTTTGTGTGCAAATTTGTGTTTTTTTCCATGCAAACTTATTTTATAATCTCAGAATATCTGTTTTTTCCTGGAAATTCTGAGTTTCTTCTCTGAATTTTAAACCTCTGAATTTTAAAGGCTCGTTTTAAGACCTGCTAAAGGTACGCACTCCCGATTCAAGTCATGGCCAAAATTCACATTTACCAGTGTACTTGTAAGTTCAGTGGTGATGTCTTGCAAATATACTGCATGCACACACACACGATCAATACTTTTTATCATCTTTTTGCAGTGGGCTTGCTTAACCCACCCAGCTGCAACCTATATCCAAAACAAGTTTATGTACATGCAACAAAGACCCCCGAATACAAGATCAGTTAGTTGTCAGTGGAAACCCAGGCCTGTGATAATGCCAAATAGTGGCTGATATATTAGCAACTTGAAGGTGAAGCGAGTGTTCATATTTAGCGCATCCTATTCCAATAATGTTCATGGTTTTACTATAATCATTTATGTGGGTGATGTGGTGTTTGGGATATCACAGAGAGTTATTGCCTATATATTTTTTAATGAACCAGTCCACATATACAGCACAGCGTTTATACATTTCTGTTGTTACTTCCTGCATATTTGTAATGTTTTGTGACAGGTCCCCCAGCTATGTAAGCGATGCACACACACACACACACACGTGATACAAATAATGTAGCCCGACTACGCCACCCAATTGAAGAGCTGGGACTCTATTAAATAAAATAACTTTCTTTTACTTGCAAGTTCTTTTAGTTTGGTGGGAGCAACACAACAGAATTACCCAAACAACAATTTCAATATAAAAGTTTATTTATTACAATCTCTGGTTACGATGATAAAAGGAAAGGGCGCGCCGTGCACTCACGCACTCTCACTCAATTTAAAAGCTGGACATTGGAAAAACACATTCACAAATCCACTGGAAGTCCGTAGATAAGCACCCACAGTCCGTACGCGGTTTCTCCAACACAAGTCCGTCTCGCACCGAACAGCGGCGTCTACACCGCCAGCCACCTGTCAATCACTCGTGCGCATCAACACAACTCACACAAACAGAGAAAGAGCCACCAGTATCTCCACAGTAGATAAACACAGCATAAACACAACACCACACTAGAAAAGCTATTAATCGTGCCACACTCAATTAGGTCACTGCAATTCGTGAATATGCATAAACGATATAGATAACGGTATGACTACAGTAGACAGACTGGAACTCTCCAATTTAGGTGAGACGTAGATCTTAACTTCGGACGAGGCAAGGCACACAATTCAACAGAGCGTCACTCACCAATAAACTGGGAGTAGACGAATCTAGCTCCCAGTCTTGTTGGACAATGCTCCACAGCACCACAGCCCAGGACAGATGAAGCAGGGCTCCGGGCAACACAGCGGAGAGCAGCAGGGATCTGTAGCGCAGCAGAGGGCGGCAACAATCCAGCGCAGTTGAGAACAGCAGCAATCCCAGCACAGCAGAGAACGGCAGCAGTCCCAGCACAGCAGAGAATGGCAGCAGTCCCAGCACAGCAGAGAATGGCAGCAGTCCCAGCACAGCAGAGAATGGCAGCAGTCCCAGCACAGCAGAGAACGACAACAATACCAGCACAGCAGAGAACGGCAGCAGTCCCAGTACAGCAGAGAACGGCAGCAGTCCCAGCACAGCAGAGAACGACAACAATACCAACACAGCAGAGAACGGCAGCAGTCCCAGCACAGCAGAGAACGGCAACAATCCCAGCACAGCAGAGAACGACAACAATCCCAGCACAGCAGAGAACGGCAGCAGTCCCAGCACAGCAGAGAACGACAACAATACCAGCACAGCAGAGAACGGCAGCAGTCCCAACACAGCAGAGAACGGCAGCAGTCCCAACACAGCAGAGAACGGCAGCAGTCCCAACACAGCAGAGAACGACAACAATCCCAGCACAGCAGAGAACGGCAGCAGTCCCAGCACAGCAGAGAACGGCAGCAGTCCCAGCACAGCAGAGAACGACAACAATACCAGCACAGCAGAGAACGGCAGCAGTCCCAGCACAGCAGAGAACGGCAGCAGTCCCAGCACTGCAGAGAACGGCAGCAGTCCCAGCACAGCAGAGAACGGCAACAATACCAGCACAGCAGAGAACGGCAGCAGTCCCAGCACAGCAGAGAACGACAACAATCCCAGCACAGCAGAGAACGACAACAATCCCAGCACAGCAGAGAACGACAACAATCCCAGCACAGCAGAGAACGGCAGCAGTCCCAGCACAGCAGAGAACGGCAGCAGTCCCAGCACAGCAGAGAACGGCAGCAGTCCCAGCACAGCAGAGAACGGCAGCAGTCCCAGCACAGCAGAGAACGGCAGCAGTCCCAGCACAGCAGAGAACGGCAGCAGTCCCAGCACAGCAGAGAACGACAACAATCCCAGCACAGCAGAGAACGGCAGCAGTCCCAGCACAGCAGAGAACGACAACAATTCCAGCACAGCAGAGAACGGCAGCAGTCCCAACACAGCAGAGAACGACAACAATTCCAGCACAGCAGAGAACGGCAGCAGTCCCAGCACAGCAGAGAACGGCAGCAGTCCCAGCACAGCAGAGAACGACAACAATCCCAGCACAGCAGAGAACGGCAGCAGTCCCAGCACAGCAGAGAACGACAACAATCCCAGCACAGCAGAGAACGGCAGCAGTCCCAGCACAGCAGAGAACGACAACAATTCCAGCACAGCAGAGAACGGCAGCAGTCCCAACACAGCAGAGAACGGCAGCAGTCCCAGCACAGCAGAGAACGACAACAATCCCAGCACATCAGAGAACAACAACAATCACAGCACAGCAGAGAACGACAACAATCACAGCACAGCAGAGAACGGCAGCAGTCCCAGCACAGCAGAGAACGGCAACAATCCCAGCACAGCAGAGAATGACAACAGTCCCAGCACAGCAGAGAACGACAACAGTCCCAGCACAGCAGAGAACGGCAGCAGTCCCAGCACAGCAGAGAACGACAACAATCCCAGCACAGCAGAGAACGCCAGCAGTCCCAGCACAGCAGAGAACGACAACAATCCCAGCACAGCAGAGAACGGCAGCAGTCCCAGCACAGCAGAGAACGGCAACAATACCAGCACAGCAGAGAACGGCAGCAGTCCCAACACAGCAGAGAACGGCAGCAGTCCCAGCACAGCAGAGAACGACAACAATCCCAGCACAGCAGAGAACGGCAGCAGTCCCAACACAGCAGAGAAAGGACGAAGATACCAGCAGCCACCGGGTTAACAGCAGGACCGTTGCTTCAACACGAGCAGACAATGATCCATGCAATGGTTGGGGCAAAGAAATAAAAAAAACAATCGCGACTACCGTCCAATAATAAAATGTGGAGAACCGAGCTGCACAACGAGATTCACGGGTCACAGACACACTGTTTTTAGTTCCTTCGCTTGTTTTAAACCGTCTGTGATTTGACATGACAATTACCAACAGCTGTCCATCTGCTAATCAGCTGTGATCCGGGCTTCCCAAATAATACGGGGCGTTACCCCACACTCTAATTCATGGTCAAGTGTCACCAAAATAAAGCGTGCATAATAAAACAAAATGACACCAAATCAAAAGAGAAAACAAACGGTGCCAAATACACACAAAAACACACAAAATAAAATAGACCATAGTCTCTCCATATGACACACACACACACTTTTGTATCTTGCAAAAGAATTCCTTTAAGCAAACATTTGTGTCTTCATATGATGGAGAGATAATGTCGAGTGTCAGATGTCTAATACAGTATAACTCCTGCACAGGGTCAGGACTGGAGATTACAGTACATGGCTGTCAATGTTGTGATGTTCATTGGGTGATGGCTTGCAGATGTACTGCGTATGTAGTTGTAATTCTTTTTTTTTCTTAAATTTTTTTTTTTTTACAAAGACATCTTTTTCATGTATCTGAGAAGACTGTGACTTAGTTATAGGCTAATGCTACCATTAGCTTTTATAAAATAAAGCAAATCATTTTAATTCAAATTAAAGTGTCATGTAAAAATTACATGGATGACAAATCATCGTTCTATGATCAAGAAACGATATATACAAAATATAGCCTACCTCTTTTTTTTTTTAAAAAAAATGTTTTCAGTTGCAAACATAAAAAAATGTAATTGTGAATTAATGTTGGCATTTGCATTTCAGCTTCACTTGTGTTCCAGGACACCAACCCAATAGCCCAAAGACAACGGATGAGGCAGCTAGAGGAGCAACAGAAGTTATTCAGGTTTGTAGGCAGCACACCAATACAAGTTGGGTGTGACAGCGAAGTGTCTGCGTTATATTAAAATAAATTCAGTGAAATGAAATTCCTTCCATTAAAATACAGCTGAATATTCTGCTCCTAGGTGGCGTGTGTATGCTGAGGGCACGCCTCAAGTTATCGATTGCGACACTTCCCTCACTCTGCCAGCTGAAGTCCAATTCTCTTACACAAAGGAAACCAAGTTTTACTCCACCGCAGGAAAGCAGTAAGTGACCAAGTCATTTATAACCCTCCTGTAGTGTTCATCTCTTTGTTACGCACGGTTAAGTGTTCACGGGTCTGCTGGACCCAATATTGGGTTTTTAGAACAACACAACCATAAGCATTTAGGGAAACAACTGAACAGATGTCAACTCTATTTTAATTTAATTTTAATTTCAATCACAAGCATGGTTAATCTTTGCCATATTGGCTTCCTCTTCCAGATCGCAGTTATCGGTAGCAGCAGTTCCCATCAGTGTAGTTTCACTCGACGAGAAGACAGATTCTCGTGCTTTAAATATATCACTTGTAACGGTGGTGGCCCCAAAAGACAGTTCAAAACAACCATAAATATTTTAAGTTGCTGTTCAGGCGCCAGACAGGTGTATGCCTGTCAAAAATTAACCCAGGATAGCATAATCAACCACCTGTTACATATCAAAATACAAAATTGACATAGTCTGTGGTTTGCTTCCCATCACTTTTTAATGGCCACAAAACTTATTCCAGTGTCAAAAATTAGTGAGCAATTCCAGTGCTGTATAAGAAACACAACAACTTTATCTCCAAAATCGGTTCAGATGGAGAGGAAAATAAACAAATAAAACAAAATAACAATAGTCGTACCATAATATCAAACCCCACTACTTTTTTTTTGGTGTTTTTTTTTCCTTTTGTTCACACATGCAAGGGGGGGAAAAAAACATACAAAAATGCGAATCAGTGCAGATACGTCACAATAGATTTTTCGCAACAGTAGAATTTTTTTCCAAGCACACAAACACCGTAACTCAGCAGTTATTAGTAGAAAAAGGGACAAAATACTAAAACAACCAAAATAAACATCAGTCAACTAGACTCCTCGGAAGAATGTGTGTATGTGTGTGTGTGTGTGTGTTGGTATAGTTAGTGGGTGTGCCCGGGTGGCATGTGTATTTTCGGACAATGTGCGTCTCTGAGAGAGCGTGGTACTGTTTGTGCGGAAGCAAAGCTTGATGGCACTGACCCAAACGAATGTAGCAGACCGCAAAGTCTCGGATGAGTGTCTGGAACCGCCGTGGACTCTGAGGTGAACCTTTTCCCGATCGCACTTTCCTCTAAGGACGGCTGAATGAAATCCGTGAAGGTGCGTTGCGCCAGTTCATCGGCTCAATGAAAACAGAACGTCTGGAAGCGTCAACCGACAGAAACACGAGCCCCACTCCACATGGCACTCCAACTTATTTTCTCCTCTCCGACAACCCTCTCACGAGCACTGCATTCACTGGTGACCCCTTTTTTTTTCTTTTTTTTTCTCCAGGTGCGCGAGCCTCCATTAAATTGGCTTCCCCCATTAATTAACGCACGCCTCCCTTTACGTCATGAAATTGACAAAGAGAAAGTATCCTAGCGTTTTAATATGGCGGCACAGGAAAAATATTTTTCCCTCTGCCACATGCAACTATGTCTGAGTGTCGGTGTAGTTTCGCACACTGCACGGCATCTGTTTTTCATCAGATTAACGGTTTTTTTTTTACCATGTTTGCCTTTTCTCACCTACGATTTACACATTTCTGTTGCATCAGGGTTCCATGGACCCAAGCACCACAGGATAGATAAGTTATATTGGTGACATAGAGGCAATGTCAGATTACTTTGGAGTATGCTTTATTCAAAAATTAACTGCAATAATTTTTCAAGGATTCGGCATATATATATACTCAGCTAAAAAGTAGGCTACCCAATGTAATGGTAACTCCAGAGACACATATGGAGTTCATAAGTAGTGAGCCCACAACAGCAAGCTTAACCATTTCACCATTATTGTTATAGGACAATGGACTGTATCAATGTTTTCTGTTTGTAGGTTAGCATAAATATGGTGTGTTTTTTAGTTATAGATTGCACTGGTGGACATGCTGAATATTTATAGCTAGATTTCATTTTAGGTATGTTTTATTTAAAAATGAACTTTGGTGATTTAAAAACATGATCCATATATATATATATATATATATACACAGTGTATTTCACATGGAAGTGGATGGCATTCACAAAATAGCTTTGTCTTCTTGAAGACAGTAATAATTTAATATCTAATAGTAACTTCAAAGATGCTCACAACTAAAGCTAGTATAGACCATAGATAGAATATCAAAGCTAGTTGATAGTTAATGTATTCTGTGTGTGCTGGTTAGCTGCTCTAAAGCTAACTGGATTAGCTGACAGCAGAAAATCGTGGGAAAGCATCAGCTAACTGGAAGCAATCCTTTGTGAAAACAGAGTGAAAACCATTGGTACTCATCTTAAATGAATTTTTTTATTTTTTTTATTTAACCTTTATTTAACCAGAAAAGCTCTCTGAGATTAAAAATCTCTTTCACAGGAGTGTCCTGGCCAAAAAGTGCAGCAGTACAATCAGTTCCATCACAGATAAACATCACACAGACAGATTAAAAACACTTAAAAGCAATTGCATAATGTTAGAAACGGTCTAGAGTCAGCAAATTTTCTAATTTTAATTTAGATTGGAGAAAATTCCAATCAAACGGCGCTGCGTACATAAAAGACTTCTTACCTAACTCAGTTCGCGCAAAAGGAACAGAGAGAGTATAGAAGTTTTGCGAACGAAGAGAATAATTCTTGATAATTTTCTGCTGCATAAAACAACAGAGATAAGAAGGCAACTGTACTGATACTGAATATTGTAACAGTTAACCAACAGAGGGCGCCGTTTAGCGGTGTTGCTTCATGTTGCTTGTAAACGGAGGTTGAGCAATAAAGCACTCTTGAGAATGGCAGTCTATGTGTACGGTCCAGTCAATACATGGTACCAGGAGTAAACTCGTAAAACATGAGTGTAATGAATAATATACGCCCACCGGACGAGTTGAAGTTGACTGGTAACGTCCACGCTAACTGGAAAGCCTTCAGGCAAAGTTTCGAGCTTTATTTGTTAGCTATTGGGCTTGACGAAAGAAACGATCGACGGAAGATAGCTCTGTTGCTAACTGTTGCTGGACGGGCTGCGCTGGATGTATACAACACGTTCGTCTTTTCGGAAGAGGAAAGAGACACGCTGCCCGCGGTACTGAGCAAGTTTGAGGATTACTGCACGCCGAGAAAGAATGAAACATATGAACGGTATGTCTTCAGGAACAGAATGCAAAAAGAGACTGAATCAATAGAACAGTATGTGACAGACTTGCGCCTTAAGAGTCAATCCTGCAATTTCGGCACACTGTGCGACTCCATGATAAGGGATCAAATTGTAATAGGAGTGCAGGATAAGAGAGTAAGGATGCTGTTATTAAAAGAAACAGAACTTACCATTGAGAAAGCAGTTGGTATTTGTCAGGCTGCAGAAAGTACGAAGATGCAATTGAAGTCGTTTGAAAACGAAAATGAAACTGCTGCTGTTGATACGGTGCAAAAACACAAAAAGAGATTTGATAAGCGACAGCCACAGAAATACAAATGGAAACCACAGGGCAGAGACTGTGAGAGATGTGGAAGTAAACATGCTCCAAAAGAATGTCCAGCTTATGGCAAAGAATGTCGAAAATGTGGAGGCAAAAACCATTTTGCAAGGTCATGTCTCACAAAGAAAAGGGTACAAATCGTCGGACAGAAACAAGAAGAAAGTGACAGTGAAGAAGGAGAACCACTGTATGTCGAAGCAGCAACTCTGACTAATATGGACGGTAATGATGATGAATGGATAGCACCTTTGATTGTAGATGGTGTAACAGTGCCAATGAAAATCGACACAGGTGCACAAGTAAATGTCCTGCCGAGAAAATACTATAATAAGATGAACATTAAGCCAAAAGTGAGACCCAAGAAATTGGACTTAAGGGCATTTAACGAACAGCCGATTCCATATATGGGTGTTTTCAGAGCGAGTCTTTCAGGAGAAGGACGCACCATAAGTGCACTGTTTGTCCTAGTAGAGGAGGATAGACAGCCGATTTTAGGTCTGAAGGCAAGCGAAAGACTTGGGCTTATAAAGAGAGTTCATGTCATTGATAGTGCTCTAGTGACCACTAGGGGCGCAGCACACAGCAAACGGAAGGACATATGTGCAGATTCTAACGCTGAGATAATGAGAGAGTACAAGGATGTATTCCAGGGTATCGGTTGCTTACCTATACAGTACAAAATACGGCTGAAAGATAACGCAGAACCGGTTATCCATGCAGCAAGAAAAGTGCCATTAGCCCTGAAAGAAAGACTGAGAAAAGAACTGAAATCCTTGATAGACAAAGGGATAGTGAGAAAAGTAGAAGAACCTACTGACTGGGTTAATTCTCTCGTCATTGTAGAAAAAAAGAACGGTGATTTGAGACTTTGTATAGACCCAAGAGATCTGAACAAATGGATCAAAAGAGAGCACTATAGGCTGCCAACTAAATCAGACATCACAAGCGCAATGGCTGGTGCACAGTTCTTTTCTAAGCTTGATGCATCATCAGGGTTCTACCAAATTAAACTGGATGAGGAAAGTGCAGCATTGTGCACATTTAACACTCCCTTTGGTAGACATTGCTTCCTACGCATGCCTTTTGGAATTGCCTCAGCTCCAGAGGTTTTTCACAGGACAGTACAACAAATGTTCGAT
Source organism: Gila robusta (assembly GCA_030770095.1). Classification (NCBI taxonomy): domain Eukaryota; kingdom Metazoa; phylum Chordata; class Actinopteri; order Cypriniformes; family Leuciscidae; genus Gila; species Gila robusta. The sequence goes on from JAVALU010001807.1 coordinate 70,218, forward strand.
GGCATGGAAGGTGTGGGAGTCTTCCTGGATGATGTAGTCGTATGGGGTGCTACAAGGGAAGAACATGATGAGCGACTGAGAAAAGTGATGGCACGAGCACGAAAAACAGGACTGAAACTGAACAAGCAAAAGTGTCAGTTCGGGGTGAGAGACATTACTTACCTGGGAGACAGACTATCTGCTGCAGGGATACAGCCAGACCCTGAAAAAATAAGAGCTATAATAGAAATGCCACAACCCAAAGAAAAGACAGAGCTGCAACGTGCATTAGGCTTAGTCAACTATGTGGGAAGATTTATTCCAAATCTGTCAGCTAACACAAAGGCATTGCGCAGCTTGCTGGAAAGCGGAACTGACTGGCGATGGGAGCATGCACATGTGACAGAATGGGACATGCTCAAGAACAGCTTAGTTAGAGAACCGGTGCTGAAATTCTTTGATCCTGAGCTTCCAGTGAAAGTATCTACGGATGCTTCAAAGGATGGACTTGGAGCAGTACTGCTTCAAAAACATGACTTGGCATGGTTTCCAGTGGCATATGCATCACGAACGATGACTGAGGCTGAAAGAAACTATGCACAAATAGAGAAAGAGACATTAGGAGCAGTTTTCGGATGTGAAAAGTTCCATGAATACATTTATGGAAGAGAAGTGGTATTAGAGACTGATCATAAACCACTGATAGCGATCTCAACGAAGGCACTAGGAGATGCTCCTCCTCGCATCCAACGGTTAATGCTCCGTCTCCAGAAATACAGTCTGACGTTTGAGTTCACTCCAGGGAAGCACCTGGTGATGGCAGATGCACTCAGCAGAGCATCTTTGAGCCAAACAGGATCAAGTAGCACAGAACATGATGTACAGGTTCATGTAGACTGCATACAAAAACACCTACCAGTGTCTGAGGATAAATGGAGACAGATTGCTGAAGCAACGGCAGACGACCGTGAGCTAAAAGCTGTAATAGACAAAATCCACCTGCCAGGAGATCAGAGGTTGACAAATCCATATCAGAGCATTAAAGACGAACTGTCAGTTGTGCATGGTGTGCTCTTGAGAGGCGAACGGATTGTCATACCTACCTCCATGCGCTCACAAATGGCAAAACTCACGCATGAGGGACACTTAGGCATTGAGAAATGCAAGAGACGTGCAAGAGTTTTGATGTATTGGCCACACATGAATAAGGACATTGAAGCTCTGGTGCAGCGCTGCGAGACATGTCAGCGGCACAGGTACCAGCAACCTAAGGAACCCCTGATGGCCCACAGTAAACCTGAGGAACCATGGAGAAAGGTCGGTACAGACTTATTTCACCTAGCAGGGAGGGACTACCTTGTCATCATGGACTACAAGTCAAACTATCCAGAGCTGGCAATGCTGACTAATACAACAGCACAACAGGTGATAAAACACACTAAAGCCGTCTTCGCAAGACATGGAATTCCGGTGACTGTGGTGAGTGACAACGGACCACAGTTCAGCAGTCAGGACTACAGAGACTTTGCAGAGACTTATGGGTTTGACCATGTAACATCAAGTCCACTGTACCCGCAGTCAAACGGCTTGGCTGAAAAAGGAGTGCAGATTATAAAGCGTCTGCTAAAGAAAGCTGCTGAGACTGGAGAGGATCCTTATTTAGCACTGCTAAATTACAGAGCATCCCCTCTTGAATGTGGACAGTCTCCAGGAGAAATCCTCATGAACAGGAAGCTGAGAACACGGCTACCCTCAGCAGAACACCTGCTTCAAAAGAGACACGGAGATCATGCAAAGATGAACAGCCAGAGCAAAGCCTATGACAGGAATGCCAAACGGTTATGTCCACTGGAACAAAATGACACGGTACGTGTCAGATGTGATGGAAAGTGGGGACCTGTAGCGGAGGTCATCAAAGAGACAACACCAAGATCCTACGAGGTACTTACTGAGTATGGTAACACACTGAGAAGAAATCGCCGTCACCTGCTGAAAGTACCAAGCACCTGTATTGAAAATACAGACACAGTTGTCTCTGATGGACTAACTGAGCAAACACGAGGAGAGGAAAACTCACCTATCTCTACAGCTGTCACTGAAAACATCACAGAAAACTCACCTTCCGCTGAGATAGGTCAGGGAAGACCACGTCGTCATTCAATGAAACCTAAAAGACTGATAGAAGAGTGTTAAGCTAGGTTTGTTTACACCAGAGAAAAAAAAAAAAAAGTATTTATTTAGTTATATGCAACAAAGTTTTGTGCAGCTAATGTTAGAAAGACGCAGCAAGATTGTGTTGAACTAACTTGTTATATATATATTTTTTTATGCTGTTATTATGAGTAAGTGATGTTAAGTTGACAAACCTTGTTTAAGTTATAGTTGTTATATATAAAAAAAAAAAAAAAAAGAGAGATGTACTGATACTGAATATTGTAACAGTTAACCAACAGAGGGCGCCGTTTAGCGGTGTTGCTTCATGTTGCTTGTAAACGGAGGTTGAGCAATAAAGCACTCTTGAGAATGGCAGTCTATGTGTACGGTCCAGTCAATACAGCAACAACCCCAGGATAGCTTTGTAGATAATTAAGTACCAGTGCATTTTTCTTCTGGTAGACAGAGAAGGCCAACCTACTCTATGATACAAGGTACAATGATGGGTTGAAGATTTACAATTTGATATAAACCTTAAAGCACCATGATAAACTGCATCTAAGGAAGAAAGAAGATAAGAAGGTGCAAACTGATATACAACATCACCATAATCAAAGACAGGGAGAAAAGTAGCGGAGACTAATTTCTTTTTTACATTAAAAGAAAAGCAAAACTTGTTCCTGTAATAAAACCCAAGCTTGATTTTCAGTTTATTCTTCAGTTGAGTGATATGAGAACTAAAAGATAAGGCATCATCAACTATGATGCCTAGATATTTGTACTCTTTTACTAATTCAATCACTGTACCTTGAAAGGTCTGAAGAGATACTGAATTATTTTCTAGTTTTTGAAAATAACATATACTTGGTTTTATCAGTATTCAGAACAAGTTTTAAACTGTGAAGCCTTAACTGAATAATATTAAAAGCTGACTGAAGCTTAGACAAGGCTTGCTGTCCAGAGGAAGCGCTGCTGTACACGACAGAATCATCGGCATAAAATTGAAAGTTCGCATCCTGAATGTCATAATCAAGGCTGTTTATGTAAATTGAGAATAAAAGGGGCCCCAGCACCGATCCTTGGGGAACATCTTTGGAAATCTCCAATAAATCAGATTGTTTACCTTCGGCTTGAACACACTGGGTTCTTCCACTCAGATAATTTTTAAACCAAGGAATAGCGTGACTTGATAAACCAACAACCTTCAGTCTGTGCAGTAAGATACCATGATCTACTGTATCAAAAGCTTTAGATAAATCGATGAAAAGCGAGGCACAAGATTCACCATTATCCATTGACTCTACAATATCATTTAAAACTTTCAAAATAGTCGTTGTAGTACTGTGTTTTTTGGGAAACCCAGATTGATTGATAGACAACACCCCATTTGCATTCAAATAGCATGTCAACTGTTCACCAATGAGGCTTTCTAATATCTTAGATTAAACGCAGAGCTTTGAGATAGGTCTGTAATTATTCATCATAGTGGGATCCCCCCCTTTTAATAAAGGAACAACAAGTGCTGATTTCCAAATTTCTGGAATGTCACCAGTATTTAAAGAAAGATTAAAAATATAAGTTAAAGCAGATGTAATATAATCTGCTGCTAGTTTCAAATACACAGGCTCCATACAATCAGGACCTGGAGATTTGTTTATGTCAAGCAGACAGAGTGCTTTATAAACGTCAGTGCTCTTAATTTGTTTAAATCTAAACTCTTCCTTTTCTAGAAGACTTTCTGCATTAATAAAATCAGAATCGGAGCCTATAAGATTTAGTGGTTCAAATAGAAACCCAGAGGCAACAAAATGCTTATTAAAGCAATTGAGCATATGTTCTTTATCTGATATGCTAGTGGAATCCATTTTACATTTACATTTATTCATTTAGCTGACGCTTTTATCCAAAGCGACTTACAATTGCTATATATGTCAGAGGTCGCACACCTCTGGAGCAACTAGGGGTTAAGTGTCTTGCTCAGGGACACATTGGTGTCTCACAGTGGATTCGAACCCGGGTCTCTCACACCAAAGGCATGTGTCTTATCCACTGCGCCAGCACCACCCCACCCCACATCACATTTTTATACATGATGGAAAACTAGACTTGTTTTTACTACCTGATATCAGTTTTATATTCTGCCAGAATTTCTTGGGGTTGTTTAAGTTAATAGTGTTTTTTTCAATAAAATAATCGGCCTTTGCTTTTCTAATAGCAACTGTGCATTTATTCCGGAGCTGCCTAAAACGGATCCAATCGGAGCCGACATCAGATTGTCTGGCTTTTGCCCATGCCACATCCCGCTCACGAATTTGAACAGAAAGGGCTTCAGAAAACCAGGGATTATCCCTACCTTTAACACGGAATTTTTTGAAAGGTGCATGCCTGTTGATGATTGATGAAAATCCATCATAAAAGTAATACCAGGCAGACTCAGCATCGGGAATGAGAAAGATCCTGTCCCAATCATAGCGTGCTACATCAAAAAGAAAGGCTTGTTCATTAAAATATCGTGTACAACGTTTAGTGATAATACATGGTTTATGCTTGGGTAATTTGGTATCTCTGACTATGGCAACTACGCAGTGATCGCTAACATCATTAGCATATACAGAGGCCAAAGAGTACTTGTGAGGCAAATTACTTAAAATAAGATCAATCAATGTGGACTTTTTGTAATCCTTCGAGTTAGGTCTAGTAGGTGTCTCAACTAGCTGAAAGAGATTTAAAGAGTCACAAATTGCTTTGAAACAATCTGATACTGACTGTAACCAGTTCACATTAAAATCACCAAGAAGTACAAGCTCCTTGTAATTCAAAGAAGTCACCGAGTGCATCAGAGAGGAAATGGCATCAGTACTAGCTGATGGGGGTCTGTAGCAACCAACTACAGTAAGATGTAAAGTCTTAGAAACGATAAGATTTAAAGCTAATAATTCATACTTTTTAACTACTGACTCAGAGAGCAACACAGTAACTTCAAAACTGTCCTTAACATAGATTGCTACCCCCCCTCCCCTTTTTGGTCTGTCAGTCCTATAAACAGTATAACCATCAATATCTATGGCATTATCTGAAACTGTTTTTTTTAGCCATGTTTCGGATATCACTATAACATCGGCACTGGTATTTTTTGCCCAGATATGCACCAAGTCCAACTTAGGAAGCAGGCTTCTCACATTCATATGAATAAAACCTAGTCCTGATCTAGATTTAAAATCAGCAGGAACTTTGAACATTTGGGAAGTATCATTAAAAGGACCAGGATTTGGTAATACATTACCTGATATCAGTAACATAAGAACTATAAAACTCCGACGCCTTACTGTTTCACTTACATTTCCAACAGGAAGATTCAAACAAGTGGAACAGTTTAAGATGCTGGGCTCCTTAATCGTTTGAGCAGAAACTATGGAGTTCTCGTACACAAAGTTTGAAAGCAGTGACTTCAAACGGCAGTCCGAGAGAACGTTAAAGTTTGTATATATACCAATCCCCGTCCAATTTGTCCATTTTAAAGTTGAGGGAATATCGTTATGTAACGAAAAGTCTGAGTCATACCTGTAGCCGATGTTTCCCTGGTAGAGTATCACACCCAGAATTGCCACCAGAGCCGCGCAATTAGATGAAACAAACCGCATTGTCCTTTCAAAGTCCAACTGAGCCGACAACCAGTATAAAATACGTAGGTTTCTTTGCTGACGTGTAGACTTGTAGTACTCCAACTCTTTTCACGGAGCGCTGCCCGACACCACGATGCAGAAAGAGGGATCCACGCTAACATCAGACCGTGTCCCGCACCGAGAGAAAATCAAAACAAAAACAACCAGAAAAGGATCAGTGCCAGAACAACAAACAGCGACCAAATTCTCGAAACGCTAGTTTATGGACAAGGCCACAGCATTAATGAAATAAGCACTTCCCTTAGCGAAGTAGAGCCTAATACACTTAATCCAATGGGTCGGCGTCTTCCCTTCGTTAATAAAGATATCCCAGCACAATCGGCAGATCAGCTCTTCTCTTCCGTTGGCGGAGATATAAAAACACACACGATCAGCAAACAAGCCCCGGCTAGTCTTAACATAAGACGGCGAACTCCATAAGGAAAAGTAGAAAAAACATAAAAACGAATAAAATTATCTTTGACATAAAATTAAAACAGACTAAAACAGACTAAAAACGTGCTACACACAGAATGAACTGTTCAAACTGACTGTATTGCAAATAAAATACTGTCTGTACTGTAGTATATGTTCTAACACAGCATGCTTTGCGCAGAATACATTCAGAAGCACTGGGATGAGGACAAGTTCTTTGGCTACCAGTTTCTGAATGGCCTCAATCCCATGATGATCCAGGTCTGCTCGACTCTGCCGGAGAATTTCCCCGTCACAGATGACATGGTCAAAAACTCCCTCAGAGGCAGCAGCTTGGAGCAGGAGATGAAGGTACGCTACTTGCTACTGGCAATGAGTTGTAATGACTGGGTCTGGTTTGCTTTGATTTTGTCTAATTTCCTGGGTTTCTTCATTATTTGGTGTGATCGACCCCCACACCCAGAAAGGGAACATCTTCCTGTCTGACTATAAGTTGATGGACGGGCTGGTGGGAAATGTTGTCAATGACAGACAGCAGTATCTCACGGCTCCCCTGGTCCTGCTGTACTGCAACCCTCATGGCATGATGCTGCCCATCGCCATCCAGGTGCGTGTCTTGCATCCGATGTGCAGAAATCCATGGGTTATGAATATAAGCTCAGCTCTTTGAGGGAGAACACAAGACATCACAGCACTTCAGCGTCACCATGGGATACCGCTCCTCGAGCATGTAGAGGGATTAGAATTGGCTTCAGCTGGGAAATGCTCAAGAAGCGATATCCCAGGGTGACGCCGAAGTGCTTCGACCGAAAGAGAAGTACCTGGGGACCTAGGCGCGAAATGTGTGTGTGTGTTAATTTAAATTAAATTAAATACAGATGAATAAATCTTGAAAGATGAGGTAAATAATCAAATTATTACAAAGAAACAAAGAAAAGGTGATATGTAATGATTAAACATTAAATAAACCCTTTTTTAAGATGTCAATGTCTTTATAGAGTAATTATGATAGATGCCTTGGAAATCCTTTCTCATTTTCTTAAAAGAGAGAAAAATAATTACCCAGATTCCCTCAGAAACTGTTTGTACCATTTTCACGGATGTTCAAATTTAATCTGCACAGTTACGGCAAAAGCCCAGCAAAGACAATCCCATCTTCCTCCCGACGGATTCAAAGGCCGACTGGAAACTGGCCAAGATCTTCGTCCGAAACGCAGAGTTTGGCGTTCACGAGATGGACTTTCACCTGCTGAGAACTCATCTGTTGGCGGACGTGTTCACAGTGGCCACGCTGCGCAATCTTCCCTCTACACACCCTCTCTACAAGGTATTGAATCTGTCGCGCATGAGTTGGTTTGACATGTGAACGGTGAGGGCTCATAGAAAAATAGGGGCGTCCTCCAGACATGCCACATCCACAGAGAGAGAGTGAGGTTCAAAATTCTTTATTTTTTGACATTTCAAAACTCTTACATTCATACACTCATATTCAAACATTACATTATAAAATTAGAACATATATAAACCCACAGACGTATATATATATATATATATATATATATATATATATAAATCAGAATCGTCACATCATCATAAATGGTGCATAAAACATCAACACACCTTTAAAACTCCTGACATCATTTACAATATTATAATACGCATACTCCACTTTAAGCCTTCCTGCCACTAATCTCCTAACCCTAACTTCAGGATCCGTAGATGCAAATTGTAAGCCTTTTTTCTTCCTAGTCTTCCACACTGCCAATGTTGCAGTCCCAATCAGATAACTTAGTCAAGTCATCCTCATTTATATAGCGCTTTTAACAATGTAGATTGTTTTAAAGCAGCTTTTTACAGAGATAAACATATAATTTAAGGTAACAGAGATTGGTTTGGTTTTATAGTGGTTCTTGAATAATGTTATTTCCAGCTGAAGTTAGTTTTGATTGATTCACTTCCGTCGAAATGGTAATTTGTTATTAAATTAGGGGCCGCTAAGACGACACCGTTCACTCTAAACAGACTTTAAACGCGAACCTGTGATAGACGCTGATGGCGTTCACATGCGCATTAAGAATTGATTCTATAGTTATGTACGTTTGAATATATGTGCGCAGGTTTGTAATTCCCTACAAACCATGCCTAAACAAACTACTTGTCTTGCCTATAAATTGATGCAGAATTTTATTTTATTTTATCACTTCAGGGTAGGTACGCGAACCGAAAATTCCACAACGCTTTATCTGTAGAGTGGTGTAGGGATCCTCCATAGGGAGAGGCTAGTTGGCACTTCAGCACTGCATTGTCATCGGGTCCAGGCGAAGGTCCTTCGTCAGATCTGGAAACGGCCTGAATCCGGCAGGCTGCGGGAAAACCTCGGGATAAACAAAGACACTAAAATTAGCGTAGATGCCATTCTTCTTATGATGTAACGAGTACATCAGGCTTTAAGGGAAGTGTTCCCAGTTCCGGCTGACCTAATCTATGCAGCTTAATATTGAATTATAGAAGTTGATAATGTATTATGTGAATGCTAGGTCAAAGAGATGTGTTTTTAGTCTAGCTTTGAACTGACAGACTGTGTCTGCTTCCCGGACAATGTTAGGAAGATTGTTCCAAAGTTTTGGTGCTAAATAGGAAAAGGATCTACCGCCAGCAGTCGATTTAGATATTCTAGGTATTATCAACTGGCCAGAACTTTGAGATCACAATACGCTGATTTCACACAGCCGCCATTTTGAAATCGAAAGCGAGGCTCCAGTGGGAAGAACCCCGGAAGTAAAGATAAACAACAATGCCTTGGACTACCAACCTGAAGCTGCTGCCGCGATATACACTATTGGATGTTAATATCCAATATAGGATATGTATATAGTTCGTTCCTGCTTCTTTTTTTACTTTCTGAAAAAAAAAAAATTATAAATGAATTTCACTGTATATAGTCTAAAGTATGAAAGAAATGTATGTACATTTTTAGAATAACTAATTTCTACATTAAACACAACAATACGCCATCGCATTCGCAACTCTCCTATCATTAAAGGCGACACTTCCGGTTTTCTTCCCACCGGAGCCTCGCTTTCAATTTCAAAATAACGGCTGCTTGAAATCAGCGTATAGACGTGAAGGATTATAATGCGTTAAGAGCTCGCTCAAGTACTGCAGAGCTAAACCATTTAGTGCTTTGTAAGTAATCAGCAATATTTTAAAATTTGTCATTACACTCTATTTAGCACAAACAGGACTACCATAATATGTGATCAACATGTATGTACATGTTTGTATTTCTGAGAGAATATTGTTTATGCATGGTTATTGAAAACACTAAAACTTAAAGTTTCTGAAATAAGGCCACAAAACACAAATTGTCACGGTTGGTAATTCTACGTCTTCTTCTTGTCTCGTGTTTATGTTGTTATGTGTGGACGCGCTGATTAGATGGGCGTTCCGCTCATCAGCGCTCATCATCCATCCACTCATTACCTCATCACCAGCTGCAGCTTGTCAGATCATGTGTATTTATACTCACCATTTTCTCATCTTCCCTGTCAGATCGTTGTATGTGGTTCCCCGGTGTGTCTGTGTTCCTGTCGCGTGCCCGTCTCTTGCCTTCGTTGTTCCTGCTCTCGTTCTGTGGATTATTTCTGGACTATTCTCATCATTGAACACTCTCACCGCACCGCTGTTTCTTCACCATCCATCTGACCATCGGAGTTCCCGCGCCACTTTCCTGTTTGCCTCATTGGACTCTCTCGCATTGGACTTCATTTAAATAAAGAGTTAAACTGCACTTGCTTCCGTCGATTTGTCATGACAGAACGATCTGACCAACAAAGCATGGGAGCAGCAGGAGACTCTTCCACATCCCTTGAGGCATTCCTGAGCAACAGTATGCAACGAATGGACATCCAGGAAAAGAATCTGAATGACACAGCTCGGGCTGTTCAGGCTTTAGTGGCGCAGGTGTCCGGGCTCACCCAACAGATTCAACAGCTTCGCGTGCCCGCTGCGCCACCCGCACCGCCAATTCCCCCACCACCACCAGCGGACCCATCCCCGTCAGAGCCTCGTCTACCAGTCCCTGAGCCTTACGCAGGTGAACCTAATTACTGTCGTGCGTTCCTAACCAGATGTGAGATGCATTTTTCTCTCCAACCTAGAACTTTCCAAGAGGAGCAGACCAAGGTCGCATTCGTGTTGACGCTTCTGACGGGGAAAGCGGCGCTATGGGGAACCGCGGTGTGGGCTAACCAAGACGACTGCTGTTCCTCGTTCCAACGGCTCTCCGACGAGATGCGGCGGGTTTTCGACCGGGCCGCAACGGGAAGAGAAGCTGCCAGGGTGCTGGCCGAATTACGACAGGGAGATGGATCCGTATCAGATTTTTCGATCCAATTTCGCACCCTGGCAGCTGAGAGCCAATGGAACGAGGAGGCGCAGTGGGACATGTTCCTGCATGGGCTGGCTGACCGCGTCCAAAGAGAGATTTACGCCATGGACCTACCTACTGGACTTAATGACCTGATCGCGCTGGCACTAAGGGTGGACACCCGTCTATCACGAAGCATCAGACGTTTGCGACCGGACCGTCCCTCTGGAGGTGCCGAGGAACTACGTCAGGGAGGCGGGGGCGCGGTCAGCCCCTCTTACGATCACGAGCCCATGCAGGTGGGTCGAGCCCGGCTTTCCCGGGAGGAGAAGGAGAGGCGGAGATCCCTGGGCCTTTGCCTTTACTGCGGTGGAGCTGGACATTTTGCGTACAGTTGTCCTTTAAAAGGCCCAGCCCGACAGTAAGTATGAGGCTATTGTCGGGTGGGATCTCTGCCGAGAAGCCCTCATCTACATCTACCTTCCTCCCGGTAAGACTCCGATGGTCAACTCACCTCCACGACTGTCGAGCACTACTGGACTCAGGGGCGGAAGGTAACTTCATGGATCACTCATTTGCACTCAGATATCAAATTCCCCTCCGTCACCTGTCACACCAGATTGAGGTACACGCACTCAACGGTCAAAAACTTCCCACCATTTCACTGATCACTGAAGACATCACCCTCATCACATCTGGCAATCATACGGAAACTACCTCCTTTTACATTCTGGACACTCCACTGGCACCCATCGTTCTCGGTCACCCTTGGCTCACCCGTCACAATCCCAAAATAGACTGGCAGCTCAAGTCGGTGGCAGCATGGAGTAGTTTTTGTCATAAGTCTTGTCTTGTGTCGGCTTGTCCGTCTGTTTCTGTTCCTATGTTTCAGGAGAAGACAGTGGATTTATCAAACGTGCCCACGGAGTATCAGGACCTGAAGGAGGTGTTCAGTAAGTCTCGGGCTGACTCTCTTCCTCCGCATCGTCCCTATGACTGTGCCATAGAGTTATTGCCAGGTACGTCTCCGCCTAAGGGCAAATTATATTCACTCTCTGTACCAGAGAGAGAGGTCATGGAGAAATACATTTCTGATTCTCTAGCAACGGGATTCATCCGCCCTTCCTCTTCTCCAGCGGGGGCGGGATTCTTTTTTGTGGGGAAGAAGGATGGATCTTTGCGACCTTGTATTGATTACCGGGGGTTGAACAACATCACGGTAAAGAATACTTACCCTTTGCCGTTGATGTCTTCAGCCTTCGAGAGGTTGCAAGGAGCATCCATCTTCACGAAATTGGATTTACGTAATGCTTATCATTTGGTCCGCATCAGGGAGGGGGATGAGTGGAAGACCGCGTTCAACACCCCCAGGGGGCACTTTGAATATTTGGTTATGCCGTTCGGGCTGTCCAACTCCCCAGCGGTCTTCCAAGCACTTGTCAATGACGTTTTGCGAGACATGGTCGATCGATTCATTTATGTCTACCTGGATGATATATTGATTTTTTCAGCGTCTCTCCAGGAACACGTGCAACACGTCCGACAAGTGCTTCAGAGGTTGCTAGAGAATGGGCTTTTTGTCAAGGCGGAGAAATGCGCTTTTCATGCACAGTCTGTTCCTTTCCTAGGACACATCATCTCGGTTGAGGGAATGCGCATGGATCCTGAAAAAGTTAAGGCTGTGGTGGATTGGCCAAGCCCAGATTCCCGTAAGGCCCTACTGAGGTTTCTGGGGTTCGCCAATTTTTACCGGCGTTTTATTCGCAATTTCAGCCGACTAGCCGCGCCTCTGACCGCCTTGACCTCTCCCAAAACGACGTTCAGGTGGTCAGACGCAGCCGAAGCTGCGTTTGCCAAACTGAAGGGTTGCTTTGTTTCAGCCCCCATCTTGATAACCCCTGATCCTTCACGTCAGTTTGTGGTGGAGGTCGACGCGTCAGAGGTGGGGGTAGGGGCAGTGTTATCCCAGCGCTCTCCCTCAGACGACAAGATGCATCCTTGCGCGTTTTTGTCTCATCGTTTATCCCCTGCCGAACGTAATTATGACATTGGCAATAGAGAGTTGTTGGCGGTCAAATTAGCATTGGAGGAGTGGCGCCACTGGTTAGAGGGATCGGGGGTACCCTTTATCGTCTGGACCGATCACAAGAATTTGGAATACATTCGTACTGCTAAAAGACTTAATTCCAGGCAGGCTCGGTGGGCTCTTTTTTTCGGTCGTTTTGACTTTACTCTCTCGTACCGCCCGGGTTCCAAAAACATCAAACCCGACTCTTTATCGCGCATTTTTGACCGTTCCGAACGCCCGTCTACTCCCGAGTGCATTTTACCAGAGACACTATTTATCTCTACACTCTCATGGGAGGTCGAATCGAAGGTCAAGAAGGCCTTAGAAGGGGTAACGCCTCCGACTCGTTGTCCACCGAATCGCTTATTTGTGCCGGAGGGTTTACGGTCCAGCGTTATTCAGTGGGGACACTGTTCCAATGTGGCTTGTCATCCTGGAGTCAATCGAACCAAATTTTTAGTCAAGCAACGATTCTGGTGGCCCCTCATGGCTCGTGATGTTCACAGTTTTGTATTGGCCTGCTCAGTTTGTGCCACAGGTAAGACTTCCAATCAACCCCCAGATGGGCTACTCCAACCGCTGCCGGTGCCTTCGAGACCCTGGTCCCATATCGCGCTAGATTTTATTACCGCCCTCCCACCCTCCCAGGGTCACACGGTAGTTTTGACCGTGGTGGACCGGTTCTCGAAGGCGGCCCATTTCATTCCCTTGCCCAAATTACCTTCAGCCAAGGAGACAGCGTTGATTGTCATTGACCACGTCTTTCGGCTTCATGGCCTCCCGACGGACGTGGTTTCTGACAGAGGACCCCAATTTGTGTCCAAATTTTGGCGAGAGTTTTGTAAGTTTCTGGGGGCTACTGTCAGTCTGTCCTCTGGGTTTCATCCCCAGAGCAATGGTCAAACGGAGCGGGCCAACCAGGATTTGGAGCGAACGTTGCGATGTTTAGTGTCCAAGAATCCTTCCTCTTGGAGTCAGCAACTGTCTATGGTGGAGTACGCCCACAACACGTTGCCAGTGTCATCCACGGGCCTATCACCGTTTGAGTGTAGTGTAGGTTACCAGCCACCTATCTTTCCTAGTTTGGAATCCGAAGTTGCGGTCCCCTCCGCCCACGCCCTCGTCCAGAGGTGTCACCGCACTTGGACTAGAGCCCGTGAGACTTTACTCCAAGTGGGGGCGCGCACCAAGGCCAAAGCCGACCGCCACCGGCGGAGGCCTCCCGTGTACGTCGTCGGTTCTAAAGTGTGGCTTTCTACCAAGGACATTCCTCTCCGCTCCGTTTCGAATAAGCTCGCACCTAAATTCATTGGCCCGTTTTCTGTCACTAAGATCATTAGCCCAGTGACAGTCCGTCTCAACCTTCCTCCAGTGTACAGGAGGATTCATCCCGTATTTCATGTTTCCAAAATTAAACCAGTATTTTTTGCTCGCATTAATCCGCCAGTCCCGGTTCCCCCCCCGCCGCGTCTCGTAGATGGGGAACCTACTTATTCGGTCAACCGTGTTCTGGACTCGAGACGGAGGGGACGCGGATTCCAATACTTGGTGGACTGGGAAGGTTACGGTCCGGAGGAGAGAAGTTGGGTACCGGCTAGAGACATCCTGGATCACTCCCTTATCGATGATTACAATCGGCAGGTAAAGGAGTCTGGGAACGCCAGGAGGCGTTCCTAGAGAAGGGGGTACTGTCACGGTTGGTAATTCTACGTCTTCTTCTTGTCTCGTGTTTATGTTGTTATGTGTGGACGCGCTGATTAGATGGGCGTTCCGCTCATCAGCGCTCATCATCCATCCACTCATTACCTCATCACCAGCTGCAGCTTGTCAGATCATGTGTATTTATACTCACCATTTTCTCATCTTCCCTGTCAGATCGTTGTATGTGGTTCCCCGGTGTGTCTGTGTTCCTGTCGCGTGCCCGTCTCTTGCCTTCGTTGTTCCTGCTCTCGTTCTGTGGATTATTTCTGGACTATTCTCATCATTGAACACTCTCACCGCACCGCTGTTTCTTCACCATCCATCTGACCATCGGAGTTCCTGCGCCACTTTCCTGTTTGCCTCATTGGACTCTCTCGCATTGGACTTCATTTAAATAAAGAGTTAAACTGCACTTGCTTCCGTCGATTTGTCATGACACAAATGATCTGAAAATCATCCTGCCTATTCATTCACATAAAACAATACATTGATTTAAATTTTGTAAAACACTTTTTGTTTGGAAAGGCAATATGCGAAAGGGGCATGAATAATGCTCTGATTCACACCTGAGAAGACAAAAGACCTGCATAATGAGCCTGTATAATGAGCCTTTCACACAGGTGTGTCACTGAGCCACAAGAAAGAATACAAGGACAAAAGAAAAAAAAACAAATATATATACAGGTCCTTCTCAAAAAATTAGCATATTGTGATAAAGTTCATTATTTTCCATAATGTAATGATAAAAATGAAACTTTCATATATTTTAGATTCATTGCACACTAACTGAAATATTTCAGGTCTTTTATTGTTTTAATACTGATGATTTTGGCATACAGCTCATGAAAACCCAAAATTCCTATCTAAAAAAATTAGCATATCCTGAAAAGGGTCTCTAAACGAGCTATTAACCTAATCATCTGAATCAACGAATTAACTCTAAACACCTGCAAAAGATTCCTGAGGCTTTTAAAAACTCCCAGCCTGTTTCATTACTCAAAACCAGTTGGTGGCCGTAATGCACCAAATTGGTATGCCAACCGCCAATAAAATAAAAGAAGAAGAAGAAGAAGATTACTCAAAACCGCAATCATGGGTAAGACTGCCGACCTGACTGCTGTCCAGAAGGCCATCATTGACACCCTCAAGCAAGAGGGTAAGACACAGAAAGAAATTTCTGAACAAATAGGCTGTTCCCAGAGTGCTGTATCAAGGCACCTCAGTGGGAAGTCTGTGGGAAGGAAAAAGTGTGGCAAAAAACGCTGCACAACGAGAAGAGGTGACCGAACCCTGAGGAAGATTGTGGAGAAGGACCGATTCCAGACCTTGGGGGACCTGCGGAAGCAGTGGACTGAGTCTGGAGTAGAAACATCCAGAGCCACCGTGCACAGGCGTGTGCAGGAAATGGGCTACAGGTGCCGCATTCCCCAGGTCAAGCCACTTTTGAACCAGAAACAGCGGCAGAAGCGCCTGACCTTGGCTACAGAGAAGCAGCACTGGACTGTTGCTCAGTGGTCCAAAGTACTTTTTTCGGATGAAAGCAAATTTTGCATGTCATTCAGAAATCAAGGTGCCAGTGTCACAGTGTCTGGTTGTTCCCTGGGTAAAACACTAGAGGTCCTCAGTTTTCACGGTGTCTATGCATTCTCACTACACTTCCCATGATCCTGTCTGTCACTGATTGTTCATTGCATTACAGCTGTTTCTCGTCACCTTGTTTGCACTTGTGTATATATACCCTGTCTGTTTCAGTGTTTGTCACGGAGTCTTTGTATATTGTCACACCACTTCTGGTAGCCTGTTTTTGCCTGTTCTTGTTTGTTTTCTTGTTTTTGGATTGCCTTTTGGATTTGACCCTTGCCTGGACTAGTTTGTGAGTACGGATTACCCTTTAAATAAAACTGCAATTGGATCTCTGTTTCCCGTGTGTGCATCGTGACAGAAGGACTCCGTCACAAGAGATCCAGCATGATGGGGTTCCGTATCCTCCCTCCTACCACGGAGAAAGAGAGGATGGGCCGTGTCCAAAATTTGATGAGCTTTCGTCAGCAATGCCTGCCGGTGGGTTGCATAGCCCAGTCATTTTGGACGCTCTCGAGGGGAATGGGATACAGTGAGGCAGCATTAAAAGACATTTTTAATACCTGTCTTGATGACCCATTGCCGGGGTGGGAAATGAAGGGTCTGGAAGTCTTGGACTTTTGGAGTTTTACCAGATACCTTGAGCATCGGAGTTAGTGAGAATGCATAGACACCGTGAAAACTGAGGACCTCTAGTGTTTTACCCAGGGAACAACCAGACTGCTTCAATGCGGCGTGGCATGGAGGCAATCAGCCTGTGGCACTGCTGAGGTGTTATGGAGGCCCAGGATGCTTCGATAGCGGCCTTAAGCTCATCCAGAGTGTTGGGTCTTGCGTCTCTCAACTGTCTCTTCACAATATCCCACAGATTCTCTATGGGGTTCAGGTCAGGAGAGTTGGCAGGCCAATTGAGCACAGAAAATACCATGGTCAGTAAACCATTTACCAGTGGTTTTGGCACTGTGAGCAGGTGCCAGGTCGTGCTGAAAAATGAAATCAGATGGAAGCATGAAGTGCTCCAAAATCTCCTGATAGCTAGCTGCATTGACCCTGCCCTTGATAAAACACAGTGGACCAACACCAGCAGCTGACATGGCACCCCAGACCATCACTGACTGTGGGTACTTGACACTGGACTTCAGGCATTTTGGCATTTCCTTCTCCCCAGTCTTCCTCCAGACTCTGGCACCTTGATTTCCAAATGACATGCAAAATTTGCTTTCATCCGAAAAAAGTACTTTGGACCACTGAGCAACAGTCCAGTGCTGCTTCTCTGTAGCCCAGGTCAGGCGCTTCTGCCGCTGTTTCTGGTTCAAAAGTGGCTTAACCTGGGGAATGCGGCACCTGTAGCCCATTTCCTGCACACGCCTGTGCACGGTGGCTCTGGATGTTTCTACTCCAGACTCAGTCCACTGCTTCCGCAGGTCCCCCAAGGTCTGGAATCGGTCCTTCTCCACAATCTTCCTCAGGGTCCGGTCACCTCTTCTCGTTGTGCAGCGTTTTTTGCCACACTTTTTCCTTCCCACAGACTTCCCACTGAGGTGCCTTGATACAGCACTCTGGGAACAGCCTATTTGTTCAGAAATTTCTTTCTGTGTCTTACCCTCTTGCTTGAGGGTGTCAATGATGGCCTTCTGGACAGCAGTCAGGTCGGCAGTCTTACCCATGATTGCGGTTTTGAGTAATGAAACAGGCTGGGAGTTTTTAAAAGCCTCAGGAATCTTTTGCAGGTGTTTAGAGTTAATTAGTTGATTCAGATGATTAGGTTAATAGCTCGTTTAGAGAACCTTTTCATGATATGCTAATTTTTTGAGATAGGAATTTTGGGTTTTCATGAGCTGTATGCCAAAATCATCAGTATTAAAACAATAAAAGACCTGAAATATTTCAGTTGGTGTGCAATGAATCTAAAATATATGAAAGTAAAATTTTTATTATTACATTATGGAAAATAATGAACTTAATCACAATATGCTAATTTTTTGAGAAGGACCTGTATATATATACTACAAAATTGGTTCACAGTTGAAAACATCTCGAAAAAATTGTATTTTTCCACTTGTATTTTTGCTTGCAAATTGTATAATATCCCAGGTGAACATTTCTAGTAATTGTGTAGTTAATTCTCATACTGTATTTTCAGAAAGTTTTGGATATGTATCCTCTCCCCAAATTTGGCACTAATAAAACCCAATAAAAATAATTTGAAGAGAAGGCTTATATTGACCTTTTAAGATTTTGTTTACATCTACCTTGTAAATATATTCTTTGCTATTTTATTAAAAAGGTTACAATTACAGCAACAATTAAAATAACAATATTTCAAGTGTAATATTTTTTTGTAAAAACTAAAGTATACATTTTATCATATATATTTCAAAGTTAAGGATTCATTAGTTTGAATAAAGCCTACATTGGAACAAACACTATAATAACATCTTAGTTGATGACTTTATTTTTGACAAAACAAACATAGCCTAATATATTTAACATTTGAGCAGAAATTGGTGAACAAAAGCATATTTGATGTGGCAGTAGTCTATTTTACAGTAAAAACTTTATGATCTATCCAAAACTAGTCAACGAAATGTTGTCTTTCATATTTCGTCTGTAACATAGGCATATCGTTTGTTGTTTTTATGATATATTAGGGCATATAAATGTTAATTTGCAGTTTAATACGTTGCTTATACAAAGACATTTTATTTCAACATATTTCAGTCGATTTTTACTCATTTCAGTATAGCAATATAGTTTGGTAAAAGCTGTTCAGTTCATTCATTCACACACAGACGCGATTCATATTTAAACAGTCTTTTTGCGGTTTACATACACTAGGATATCGCGATTAGAACAATAATAAAAAAAAAACTTAGCCTACTTCTCAGATGGATCCGTTGCTCCTCGAAATGAATTTAATCCAGCACTTCTGAGGTAAATTTCCCAGGATTATTCCTCACAGCCTCGCAAGACATCGTAAAGTACTGTAATCTGAATAAATTTGGTGTGCTTTATCCATCTGATGAGCGTTTACACGTTTGCATGTGTTGCCTCAGATCATTTGCGTTTGAATAGCGCGCGCTCTCCGTGGGCGTGTCAAATTAAAAGATAATGAGATTAAATGTGAACGACTGACATTTGAAATGACTCTCTCTTTTCATATAGATTACATAAACAGAGAATATTTGTTTTTGTTATGAATTAGATCATTTAAAAGTACAAACTTAAACGATTATAAAGATATATTGCTCATGCCTGGGTGAATAGTAGTCGCTGAGTTTTGCTTAAGTTTAGAGACGTGCTCAAAAAAAAAACCTCACTGTGACGGAGAGCCAGAAAGCACACCCTGTATATTTTCTTTATTTTACAAAAGCACAATGTTTTATTTCGATTGTAATTGGACACACAAAAAAGTAGACATTTAACAGTTTATTTTTTCATATTTCTTAAGTCTGTATGACCAAAAATGACAGAGCATTTTAGGTCTATTTTGCTGCTATGTGAAAAAAATCGAGCAAAATGCGCCGGCGCGTTTTCAGACCCCAGAGGGTTAATAGGCAGCCAATGCAGTGTTGACAGAACCGGACTAATATGGTCATACTTCATGGTTCTGGTAAGAACTCGAGCTGCTACGATTTGAACTAGCTGTAGTTTGTTTATTAAGCGTGCAGGGCAACCACCCAGTAGAGCATTACAATAATCTAGCCTTGAGGTCATGAACGCATGAACTAGTTGTTCCGCATTTGTCAATGAGAGCATATGACGTAATTTAGATATATTTTTAAGATGGAAAAATGCGGTTTTACAGATACTAGACACGTGACTTTCAAATGAAAGATTGGTATCAAAGAGCACACCCAGGTTCCTAACTAACGACGAAGACTTAACAGAGCAGCCATCAAGTGTTAGACAGTATTCTAGGTTATTACGTGTGGAAGTTTTTTGTCCAATAAATAGAATCTCTGTTTTTTCAGAATTTAGTACTAGGAAATTACTAGTCATCCAATTTTTTATATCAGCTATGCATTCCGTTAATTTTGTGAATTGGTAAGTGGGAATTTGGTTTTGGGGAATTATACAGCTGAGTATCATCAGCATAACAGTGAAAGCTAATTCCATGTTTCCTAATGATATCTCCTAAAGGTAGCATGTACAGAGTGAACAGCAACGGTCCTAGTACTGAGCCTTGTGGTACGCCATACTGAACTTGTGATCGATAAGACATCTCTTCATTTACTGCTACAAACTGATAACGGTCAGATAAGTATGATATAAACCATGCTAGTGCAATTCCACTAATGCCAACATAGTTTTCTAGTCTATTTAAAAGAATGTTGTGGTCAATGGTGTCAAATTCAGCACTAAGATCGAGTAACACTAATAGAGAGATACAACCACGATCGGATGATAAGAGCAAATCATTTGTGACTCTAATGAGAGCAGTCTCAGTACTATGATACGGTCTAAATCCAGACTGAAAATCCTTGCAGATATCATTTCTTTCAAGAAAGGAACACAGTTGTGAGGATACTGCTTTTTCTAATATATTTGACAGAAAAGGTAGATTTGAGATCGGCCTATAATTGACTAATTCTGTAGGATCAAGTTGCGTTTTTTTTACAAGCGGTTTAATCATAGCCAGCTTAAAGGTTTTTGGTACGTATCCTAGAGACAAAGACGAATTAATGATATTAAGGCGAGACCCGGCAGGCAAAAACATCGTTTTTCATTGGTCAATTTTGAGATTTTGGGATATTTGTCTTCAATAACATGTCTTCTTTCAGACTTGTGGTGAAAAAAAGTCAGAAACACACATTTAGGTCTTTATTTTACTACACTTTGTCTGTTTGCGTCTGTAGATTTCTCATAAATTCATCAAAAGTTGTCGTTATAAATCATCCCTCTGCTCCGCGATCGCGATCTGCACCGTCATCACACACACACCGTTAGAAAGCTCTCTCGCTCCTGAACAATACTGCCGGATCCAAATATGGTCATTTCCTTTTTATCAGCAACCAATCGCGAAAGTAAAAGGGGGGATTTTACTCTAAATGCGCAATCTCATTGGCTGATGCTAAATCTTTAAAGCCCGTTTTCTCAAAATGACTTTTCTCTCATACTCCAAGTCCGAAATCTCCACTTCAGTAGCACCTATATACACCAAACTTTCCAGCCTTGTACCTAGTTATATAATGAAGACATTTACAGAGGGATTTGTAAATATATTGTTCCTAGCCTGATTTATATAACATTTTATTCCAAAAAACATGTCGAAAATAATTTTTTTACATTTACATTTACATTTATTCATTTAGCTGACGCTTTTATCCAAAGCGACTTACAATTGCTATATTTCAGAGGTTGCACGCCTCTGGAGCAATTAGGGGTTAAGTGTCTTGCTCAGGGACACATTGGTGTCTCACAGTGGATTCGAACCCAGGTCTCTCACACCAAAGGCATGTGTCTTATCCACTGCGCCATCACCACCCCTGATGGCTATTTTTAAGGCTATTGGCAGTATATTCTGATTTACAGGATAACAAAAGTAGAAATCCATAAATCCCTCTGTAATTTTTTTCCCATCTAATATGTGAACACAATGAAAAAATAATTTTGAACCTGGCTTTATCCAATACTCAGATTTTGTTTTTTTAAATATATGCAAATTAGTGCATATTTAATTAGATAATGTCTCATTTGCATATTTAAACATTAAATTACAGAAAACTTGTAATACATTTTTTTCTCATCTTAATGAAGGTAATCAACTGGCAAAGTTTCATGGTGATATCTGCTAGTTAAAAAAATTACCCTAAAAGAGGATCTATGAGATCTGGAAGCATCTCTTTCAGTAGCTTAGTCGGTATAGGGTCTAACATACATGTTGTCGATTTAGATGAATTAACGAGTTTGCAAAATTCTTCCTCTCCTATAGCAACAAATGAATCAAATTTTTCCTCAGTGAGACTACAATGCACTCTGAAGGAATACAACTTTGTCAAATGTTTAATTTAACTTCTAATACTATCATATATAAACCGAGAAAGTTCTGTAAATTGAATTTAGCATTCAGCTGTGGAGCACGAAAGTCCTGTCGGTAACACTTTACTTGAAGGGGTGTGCATAAGACTGACATGACACCTTCATAAGCATGACATTACACATGTCATTAATATGAAGGAGCGTTTATGCATGTTTATGACAACTGTCATAAAGTGACATTCGCTCAATTATGACATTTTGAATGCAAATGTGACATTGTTTGAGATGTCTTTGTTATGACAACTTGACAAAAACCAATACATCATAACATGTCGGTGGCTTTGTCATGACAACTTGACATTACCAAGACAACATAAGCGGTCATAAACATGACATAGCAGATTAATGATCAAACTTAAGAAACCACGTAGCTTTATGGGTTAACATGACATTAAACTGTCATGTGGTTGGTTTTGACATTGGCTGTCATGAGGCCATTATAACAGTGTCATGAATATTTTTCTGACCACTTTTTTTTCCTGATACAAATTGAATGTGTCATTAAAATGTCATTAAGTGTTAATACTCTGTCAAATTAGTTTATAACAGTGTCATGAATATATTTCTTGACCTCAACTACAGTGATACAAATTGAATGTGTCATTAAAATGTCATTAAGTGTTAATACTCTGTCAAAATAGTTTATAACAGTGTCATGAATAATTTTCTTGACATCAACTACAGCGATACAAATTGAATGTGTCATTAAAATGTCATTAAGTGTTAATACTCTGTCAAATTAGTTTATAACAGTGTCATGAATATTTTTCTTGACCTCAACTACAGATACAAATTGAATGTGTCATTAAAATGTCATTAAGTGTTAATACTCTGTCAAATTAGTTTATAACAGTGTCATGAATATTTTTCTTGACCTCAACTACAGTGATACAAATTGAATGTGTCATTAAAATGACATTAAGTGTTAATACTCTGTCAAATTAGTTTATAACAGTGTCATGAATATTTTTCTTGACCTCAACTACAGTGATACAAATTGAATGTGTCATTAAAATGTCATTAAGTGTTAATACTCTGTCAAATTAGTTTATAACAGTGTCATGAATATTTTTCTCGACCTCAACTACAGTGATACAAATTGAATGTGTCATTAAAATGACATTAAGTGTTAATACTCTGTCAAATTAGTTTATAACAGTGTCATGAATAATTTTCTTGACCTCAACTACAGCGATACAAATTGAATGTGTCATTAAAATGTCATTAAGTGTTAATACTCTGTCAAATTAGTTTATAACAGTGTCATGAATATATTTCTTGACCTCAACTACAGTGATACAAATTGAATGTGTCATAAAAATGTCATTAAGTGTTAATACTCTGTCAAATTAGTTTATAACAGTGTCATGAATAATTTTCTTGACCTCAACTACAGCGATACAAATTGAATGTGTCATTAAAATGTCATTAAGTGTTAATACTCTGTCAAATTAGTTTATAACAGTGTCATGAATATTTTTCTTGACCTCAACTACAGTGATACAAATTGAATGTGTCATTAAAATGACATTAAGTGTTAATACTCTGTCAAATTAGTTTATAACAGTGTCATGAATATTTTGCTGCAAGTTGAACTTGTCATTAAATGTTAAGTGGTACTACTGTCAAATTATTTTAAATACCTTAAAAAAATGCAACAGACACATCAAAAGATTATACTTAACTTTATGTATGTGCACAATACATAAAAACCCCAAAACTAACATAACTTTTTCTTCTTCGCACAGAGGATTCTGACATGTTCTGACATAGAATGGGAAAAAAAAAACTTACAAAATATAATTACCTGTGCTTCCTCAAACAGAGGGTTACAAAATAATCTCAACAGATATACTCAACAGTATAACTTGTTCATGAAAATAAAATTAGGTGTGCTTATACATTATTGGGAGGAGTTGTCCACTTTTCTTCTTTGCCTTGATCGTTTCAGCCATCTCTTGTGTTATAGCCCTCTTGCAGCGCTCTGCAAACTCAGAGATCCTCTCATTGACTTCGTCTGTGGGGAGAAGCTCCTTAAATGCGTCTGGATATGTGATTGCAAGCTCAGCAATTACAGCTGTTCTTGCTATTGTGTTGCGGTCAACATTAATCTTGGCGAAGGCCTTTTTCATGGATCCAAACTTGGTGAATCTCTTGAGGGCATTCTTGTAGCGGAGGATGATTCCATCCGTTGTGGTCACTGAACAAAAAAATAACCAACACAAACAAATAAATAAACTAATTCTTTCAAAACTATTAATTGTGATTATTCGCACTTGTTGTTTGTTGTTACCGGTAATCATGATTAGGAAATTTTAATCAGTTGACAGTCCTAATTCATACAAATATTAAAGATACACTTCTTCTCTAGATTTGACTTATTTTATGAAGTCAAATAGTGTCATCCTTGCAGTATTAGATCTAGGTTTAATCTCAGCTAACGTTCAAGATGCGATTTCTGGGCATATCCGGGACACGCTATTGAAATGCAAGGGACTCCCGGAGCTTCTGGGAGTAGTGGTATGTCTGATATGCTTCTGTAAAATGGTGAGTAACTTGCCTCTTTTGTGCGGTGTTTGAGGTGGTGGAACGTGAGTTTTGGGAATTCCTGTCAATTGTCTTTCATTGTTAAAGATATGTAATAGCAAATGCGATTAATCGTGTCAGCTTTTTTTCAGACAACAGCTGATATAAAATAATTATCCTAACCCTGCTGGTTCACTGTGGATTCTCCTTTCAATTGACATAATAAAGGCTTTAATTTTTGACATCACAGACTTTGGGCCCTATTTTAAGAATCTAAGCACATGGAGGGATGAAGACGCAAGTGCACTTAGGGCATCCGAATCCACTTTTGCTACTTAACGACGAGAAAAATGGTCGGTGCGCCAGGCGCATGGTCTAAAAGGGTTGTTCCTATTCTCTTCATGAGTAATGGGTGTGTTTTGGCCTTTACGTGCAATAAACCAACCAGAGTCTCATCTCCCATTCAGTTTAAATGCCAGTTGCGCTCACGCCATAGCGGATTCACTATTTGTATTTATGCTATTAAAATGAAAACTGCGTCAGGCTGAAACTACACTGTTAGACCTTACCAGGTTTTTTTTACAGTAAAATACTGGCAACACTGTTGCCAGTAAGTTACTGTTAATTGTACAGTTCTTTACTGTAAAAATGCACTTAATTAAAACTGTGGGCTGTGGGCATGGCCACGGCGGAGCAGGCTGTGGGCGTGGCCACGGCGGAGCAGGCTGTGGGCGTGGCCACGGCGGAGCAGGCTGTGGGCGTGACCAAGGCGGAGCTGTCGGACCCTCGGGCGTCCATGGTGGAGCTGACCCTTCGGGTGGCCATGCCGGTGAGGATCCTTCGGGTGGCCATGCCGGCGAGGACCCTTCGGGTGGCCATGGCGGTGAGGACCCTTCGGGTGGCCATGGCGGCGAGGACCCTTCGGGTGGCCATGGCAGAGATATTTCTTCAGGTGGCCATGGCGGTGAAGACCCTTCGGGTGGGCGCCCCCCCAAAATTTTAATGGGGAAATTGACAGGAAAGGGGGGATCTGGCAGCAAAGAGGGTCTTGGGCTGGGCAGGACCAGCGGAGGATCAGTGGCCTCTGGTGCAGGATCAGTGGGCTCTGGCGCAGGATCAACGGGCTCTGGCGCAGGATCAACGGGCTCTGGCGCAGGATCAACGGGCTCTGGCGCAGGATCAACGGGCTCTGGCGCAGGACTGGACGGGACCAGCACATCATGGGACTCGTATCTGGACGGGACCAGCACATCATGGGACTCGGAACTGAACGGGGTCAGCACATCATGGGACTCGGAACTGGACGGTGCCAGGACATCATGGGATTCGGAACTGGACGGGACCAGCACATCATGGGACTCGGAACTGGACTCATGGACCAGAGCAGATGTGCGTGTAGCCCACACACACAGGATCGCCGCAGACATCACAATCAGCGCTGTGTCTTCTTGTGTGGACTCACGTGTGGTGTGCTCCGGAACAAACACCGGCTCAGGAACGGGCACAGTCTCTTGCTCGTAGACTGGCTCTGGCTCTTGCTCGAAGACTGGCTCTGGCTCTTGCTTGAAGACTGGCTCTGGCTCTTGCTCGAAGACTGGCTCTGGCTCTTGCTCGAAGACTGGCTCTGGCTCTTGCTCGAAGACTGGCTCTTCCTGGGACTCAGAACTGGACAGGACCAGCACATCATGGGACTCGGAACTGGAGGGGGTCAGCAGCGAAGGAAACTCTGGGCTGGAGGAGGAGGTAAGACCTGGGACTGAGGACCGGAGAAAGGAAGCTGATTTTAGTGCTGATCGCACGGATTTGAGCGCTGGATCCGCCATTTTTGCCCCCAGGTCCATACTATTAGAAACCAGCTTCCTGGCTCGGGGCCACACGGGAGTCTCAGGCTGAACAGCGGGGAAGCGAGGAACCCTTGGGGCTGGCTCTGGCGGGTTGGCGATGGGCTCAGGCGCTGGCGGGCTTGGAACTGGCTGGAGTGGGAGATCTTCCACGAGGTAGTTGGATCCACACGCCCACAGCGTGTGATCCACAAACTCCAAAAAGGACATATTGAGGTCCTTCACCAGAATTATCTGGGCTAGCGGGTCCTTCAGACCACCAGAAACTCTGCTTCAGTTCCTCTTCATCCAACGTCACATCCTCATACAGATCTAGGTAGAGCCCCGCATACTCTTCTAGTGAGCGCTTCTCTTGGAAGAGGACAGGTGTGTGAAATGGTTTCACCTTTTTGTTCTTCCTCCTTTGGCTCATTCTCGGTTTTTGTACTGGCTCTGGCTCTGGCGGGCTGATGAAAGGTTCAATGTTTGACGGGAATCTTGGTGAGGGCTTTGCGTTGGATGACACCAGCAGCTGATGGAACTCTGGGTACGGGAGAGACTGGAGTGGAGAGAGAGGCCTGGACTCGACCCGATCACGTCCCCTAATGCGACCACCACGGGTTCCCGTAAACCTAGCCAACCGAGTTCCCACGAAACGTTGACTCATCTTCGTTTTATAAGGTTGGTCGTTCTGTCGGTAGGGTCAAGCCTTCTGTCAGGATACAGGCAAGGAGACAGAGGTAAGTGAATCCAAACACAGCTTTATTAAACGTGACACAAGTGCATAGGTGAGTATTCTCAGAGTTCAGGTGCAGATACGGGGAGAGTCACTACGTGCGGGGCAGATTACAGGTGAGCAGGTCCTCTTCAGGTTAATTGATGACAAGCGGTCACAGATCTTTCATACTTGTCTTTTCTCTTTCAGATGTCGTCGTGGGAGAGACAACTCGGCTTGAACACAGGGACTCAGGAAGATACAGGATTTCGGGGAACAGGGATCCAGACAGGATTGCAGGAAACAAGGACTCGGACTGGATGTCTGAAGACAGTGGAACAGGAATGCAGAGGTTAGTAATTCACAGGTGAGTATACGTTACTTGGCTGGAAACTGCGATATGAGAGACTTCAGTAGACAACGGGAAATGGTCTGTTCCTGTTGGAGGCTTGACCATGACTGAGGTATCCGTGAGAGTTTTATAGAGCTGGGTGATGAGGTAATTGATTGTAACCAGGTGCAGGTGATAATTCAGGGGAAAGTGATTGCAGGTGCGCCAAAGAGGATTCTGGGGACTGTAGTGCAGATATAGATGGTGACCCATGACAACAGTCACCGCTTGTTAATTAAAGTAACATGCAGCATATCATCAATGTTGGAAGATCTTCTCCTGGACTGAAGCACAGGCTCTACTCTTCAGCACAACGGTGACCCAAAAAACAAGATTTTACAGTAAACTACTGGCAAACAGTGTAGCCAGTATAAACCTGTTTTATAACATACAGTTTAATACAGTGTTAAAATACAGTTTTTTGTGGGTGTGTCTATTTATTTTACACTGTTAACCCTTTCAACGCCACAGGAAAATCCACACTACAAAGAGTAAAAAGTAACATTGACAGTGTTGCAGTGAGATAATTAAGGGAATGTGTAAGTGATTGTTGAGCATTAGTGATGAACACCTGCTGTTAACAAGCAGAATCACTGAAGGAAAGAGGAACAACAAGAACAGAAAATAGAGAAACACAAGACCTACAACTGATTTCCAGCCATCACACATTATTACACTTATTATTAACCAGTATTACTTTATTTCTGTCATACATCTATAGAAGATGTTGTTGAGATGTTTAATTGAAAATGTTTGGTTTGAAGTTACCATTATAGAGATCAGTGTTTGCTTTAGTTGGTATGCTGACCCTTGACTGTTTATCATTAGTTTTTCTCTTGCTGCCTGAACTGTGTCTCTTCAGGTCACACTTGTGCACAGGGACGGTTTGTGAGTGATTGTGGCTATATTGATTATAATGGCAAATATAGCTTGTTGGGGTGGGCGGATCGATCCTGAAGTATCGATACTTTCGATACTGACGTGGTATCGAAAAGGATCGATCCTCACATAAAAATATCGATCCAAATGTGGGGTTTTTTTGTGTTTTTTTTATTGTGTTTTTTATGTAATTTTTATTAATTCAGAACGCAATTCAGTGCGTAAAAAAAGCTTCTAAGTTGAAAAATAAGCGAATGTTAGCGAATAATTGTGTAGGGTAGAACTATTTCTCCTAGTCATCTGGATACAAGACGAAACTAATCAATCACAGAGAGCGTTCAAAGCTGGTGCTTCTGTCACAGTGCGTTTGGGAAACGAAGCCTTGCTAAAGCCTGGTTCACACGGCAGGATAATTAGGCCGATTTTAGCCCCAATTTACCCCTTCCGACAATCTTAAGTATGCTCCGATTATCGTAAAATAATCTGAATAGATATTCCTGCCGTGTGTGGTGTGTTAAGAGTGCTCTCGTCTGCTCGGAAGGACGTCGGGACCGCTCCGATCTCAAATCGGGGATATCCAACATGTTGGATTTTTTTGGCCCGATTTCTCCTCGTGTGTGGTGTCCCCCGGGGACAAACGAGCACGCAGCCTGTGGACTGTGGCGTGTAGCCAATCAGAAAGCGAGGTGACGAGGCGCAGAGGAAGCACCGGGAAACAATCAAAACAGCCGTCCATGCTCGTGTTGTCTCCACTTCTTTGACCATTGCCTTTTCTTTTGATAACGTTTTTTTTCGGTTAAAAACAAACTACAAACTATACCACTGCATCCTCTTCGTCCGCCATGATTGTTTACGTTCTGAAGTCACGTTTGATCTCGAGGGATTTTCCGTCTGACCTGGGAATGCTCAGGAGTCAAATCGGTTTGTGTGTGATGTGTTGATTTTGCCGTGTGGCTGCGCACCACACACTGTAGGACCAAAACTGTTAGACCCGTGATTTTTTATCGCCGTGTGTGGGGTCTCTCAGGTTTGGAAAATCGGCCGACAATTTTAAAATCGTCCCGTGTGAACCAGGCTTTAGATGACAGAGAAACAATCGGGAGTTATTTCGCAATAAACAAATTAAAAGTTTACATAACGGTTCAACATGTTGACGTAAGTAAGATTTGTATAATTTAATTAATATTTTTATTCAACAAGGACCGATGCATTAAATTGATCCAAAGTGACAGTCAAGGGTTTTACACTGTTAAAAAAAATCTATTTCATATAAATGCTGTTCTTTCAACTTTGTTCATCATGATAAAATTTATGCAAAATGATTTGGTTTCCACAAAAACATAAAACTGTTTTCATTGATAA
This sequence comes from Gila robusta, assembly GCA_030770095.1. Lineage (NCBI taxonomy): Eukaryota > Metazoa > Chordata > Actinopteri > Cypriniformes > Leuciscidae > Gila > Gila robusta. The sequence goes on from JAVALU010001807.1 coordinate 99,902, forward strand.
TAATAAGAAATGTTTCTTGAGCAGCAAATCAGCATATTAAAATGAATTCTCATCATGAAGGATCATGAAGACTGGAGTAATGATGCTGAAAATTCAGCTTTGATCACAGGAATAAATTACAGAATAGCCCATGTTAAATTGTAATAATATTACAGTTTTTACTGTACTTTTGATCAAATAAATGCAGAAGAGAATTAAAAATCTTACAGACCCCAAACTTTTGAACATTAGGCTAGTGTACAATAGTGCATTTACTATAATTAGGGTAGTTTGGTAAAAGTCACTGACTAATTACAGGCGAGTTGAGAGCACAAATCACAAAATATTTAGTGGTCATGAAAACGTATTCAGATTTAGCATATTAATGATGCATTCACCTCAGAAATCATGACACACTGCTCTAGCAGAGGAAAGTGCATGTAAGTTCAAGTGCATGCTTTTAAAATTAAAAAGTATTGGTATCGGTATCGATCGCCCACCTCTAATAGCTTGTTCATTCATTAATCTCATTCAGTGTTTAATTCTCTGTCTAAAGTATTACATAACCATCACTGTGAAACTACAGCTATGAGATACAATGACTAATTTTTTTTAACACATATGCACAACCAACAAAACAGAGCTACATTGTCTTGTAGAAACACAGAGATATCAAACATGCGCACATGAATCGCAAAAATGGTGGCAATATTTTTTGTAATTTTTATTCATTCATGCTGCGCAGCAGTGTATGCTGGGAGTTTTATACTATCCTAGAACCTAGAATGCATTGCGACGTGAAACTTTTGATTGTCACCATTGTTGAGATTCATATGATGGTTGTTGATGTCTGTGTGTGTCTAAGTCAAGCAGGAGGTCGAAATGTTTTAATGCACTATGTGATTTCAATATCCTTCATAATAACTGATTACAGAAACATTGCTGGATTTCATGTTGTAGATTTACAGATATATGATAAATATGAAATACCCATACATTCAAAGCTTATACACAGGATGAGATCAGAGAATCATACATGTCCAGGATGATTACGTCATCATCATCACAACAGCCAAAAACACCAGATCAACTTCCTCTTAACTTTTTCTTGCCACAACAAGTGTTTTTAAACTCAGTGTTACAGCAGTCAGAGAGAAACGAATGTTATAAAGTCAAGGGTCAAGAGACCAACTAAAGCAAATACTGATCTCCATCATGGTGACAACAAACTTTATTATTAACTAAATCTCTGTTAAATCTCAACAAGAACTTTTGTACATGTATCAAAGAAATAATGTAAAACTGGTTTGTAAACTGTTTTCACACTCAGTGTTGCTGGAAGTCAGTTGTAGTTCTTGTGTTTCTCTTTTTTTCTGTTCTTGTTTCTCTGTCCTTCAGTGATTCTGCTTATCAGGTGTTCATCAGTGTCTCAATTCACTCACTTCTTTTCATTCAAGTGGACTAAATTAGTGAACTAATGTAGGGAATAGTGAATGAGGGTGTAGGGTGTGATTTGGAACACAGTCTCTGAGTGTCGACTTTGAGAGCTGTCAACTCACAGTTTATCCTGTAGGCTACTTTCTCGAAAATGCAAAGATAACCCAGAATGCATTGTTTTCTACGGTATATTACTGTTTTAATGGAAAATGGTATGATACTGTCACTTTTTTTACAGCAAGGGTTAACAGTGTAGCAAAAAACACTCACGTCGCGCCTGGTGTATGATAAAGAGAAAAACTTTTTTTGTTTTTTTTTTACAACAGGAGGAAGGACCAAGAAACAGCACAGTAAGCTGTGTCCTTTTATATTTAACGGCCTATATCTAACATAACCAGCCTGGGTGGAGGATGCACACTGAATCAGCATGCAAATGAGTGTATGTTCTTGTCTGCTTTAAAGGCTAAATAAATGTTTCTTTATTAAACATGCAAGATAAATAAAAAAAAATGCTTTCATTATCATTATCCCATTATCATTTCATTCAAAATCTGTATGAATTTCTTTTTTTCTGTGAAACACAAAATAATATATTTTGAGAAATGTCTCAGTGTTGCTGTTAGGGCTGGGCGATAAAACGATAACGATAATTATCGCGATATTATTTTTCTCGATAAAACGATATCAAGAGTTCGATAAATGTTCGATAATGTTTATGTGCCAAAAGCGGAACGAAACTCTTTTTTCTGAGCTTTTATCCACTCAGCTCAAAGTCCAAATGGCAGCGCAGCGCGAGCTCACTAGAGCTACAGTATACTGTGAAGCTGCTGATACTGTGAAGCTGCTTTGATACAATCTATATTGTGAAAAGCGCTATATATACTTGACTTGACTTGACTAGAGCAGAAGCGTTTACTCTGATCGTCTCGCTCACGAGATCCAGTGAGAAGCGCTTGAATTCAGCGAAGAACACAAACGTCTCATAGATTTAAACCAGTTTAAAGGCAGATGAAACAGCGCTGACAAACAGGAGAAACACTGTGCGCAACGATACAGTCAGAATCTGAATTGATACTGAATCCATTTACCACAGATTTACTGTAACGTTAGCCTTGTAATATTAACCGCACCATGAAATGTGGGATATACATATTGAATTGTATTATATTATTAATGTAGACAATGTATTAAATGACTAATGGAATATAATTACAGTATTTAATAATGTATTTAGGCTACCGTTTTTTACAAATACCATAGAAACCATAAAGTAAAATTTTGCCATGATAGTGAGGTGCTATAGGCCATGCCTGGTTTTATCTGTGGTTATCATGATCTAAATGCATGATATTGGATGACCAATGGTTAATTTTAATAAAACTCAAACAGTCAAAATATTACATTTTACCAAATAAAAATGGGGTCGTTAAATTTTTTTAACAGATGTTACTGTTTTTGTTAATGAACATAAATTTAACATAGTAGTATTAGCTTGAGTTAGGATGCAGATTTACTGTCAACTCTGTTAAATATGCGTTTTTTCGAGACAAAACATGTAATATTAATATTGCAGCCTGCACTGCAAACTGTGCTGAAGATACGTGCCTTGAAACAAGATACAAGACTTGAAACAATATCCCCCATTAGCACATGCAGAAACTAAGAAATATATTTTTCTATTCAGATACTTATTTTATTAAGGAACAATGACAAATGTGTGAATGTTCTACCTCAGATTTGTGAATAGTTTAAAACCACAATTAACACTCTGGTTTCTACAACTTTCACTTAGGAGCAAAAATCTGCCTTTAAAGGGGTCATATAATGGTACATGTACTTTTACAAGTTGATTGTACTGAAATGTGTGTTGGCAGTGCCTGTACACAACCGTCATATAATGATAAAAATCCATCCAGTGTTTTTTTTGTTTTAATCTCCTTATATGTTTTCCCTTGTCTCAAATTGAGCCGTTCGTTTTTGTGACGTAGATAAAACGGACGCCCCTCCCACGATTGTTGATTGACAGCAGTGTTTCAACACAGACCTGCCCTCGCTCGTGAGCGAGCTGTCAATCATAGTGCGTTATTGTTGATACACTGGAGCAGAATGGCGTCTAAGCGATTGTGGTGTTCTGTTCTTGGGTGTAATAACGAACACAGCAGTAATTTTGATGTTCCTAAATCCAAACCACTGAAGACGCAGTGGCTGAGTTTGTTTTTGAAGGGAATATTCCCCACGATCAACGTCAATGCGTTCATGTTTGCGCGAATCATTTCTCACCAGACTGCTTTATAAACGAGGATCAGTATAAAGCTGGTTTTGCTAAGAAGCTGCTCCTGAAAAAGGAATCGGTACCAACTATTCGTGTCCCTGCTGCACCTTCAGAAGAAGTGAGTGTAACGTTTTATTAACCTTTAAATATTATTCTTTGCAAACCGCTTGCACGCTTCACAATGAATGTGGCTAATGTTTACACTCAGGGTACATTACGGCATGTATTCTATGTAACGTTACGACGTTCTCAATATAATTAATAATCCCACGTTTATAATGAACAACGCGTTATGGTTATTGTGTTATTAAAAACTGTACGCACAGAACAGAGGGGCGGAGTCAGCGAAGCTCATTATCATTTAAAGGCATGCACTTAAACGGCGTGCTGAAAACAGAGCTGTTTTTGAGCAGGTAAAATTAGTGTTTTCTTAAAATACTAATGAGAATTTTTAATAAAAGTATATTACAAAGTTTTTATTTAGACCCTAAAGATTCATATTAACTTGTACAAAAATGGCATTATATGACCCCTTTAAACTTGAAATAAATAAAGATTTGACATTTATCGTGACAATTATCGATATCGACTGATATAAAAAAATTATCGTGTTAATTTGTTTTGCTCATATCGCCCAGCCCTAGTTGCTGTTGTTGTTTTTATTCCATATGGAAGTTAATGGCAACCAAAACTCTTTGGTTACCAACATTTCTCAAAATATCTTATATCAAGAAAAAACATATTCACACAGGTTTAGAACAACATGAATGAGAGAAAAGTATGACAGAATATAAATTTCGGGGAAAACTATCCCTTTAACTAAGCTGCTTTTCACGCAAATATGAAAAATGAAAGACAGTTAAGTAATGGGCAACTTTAATGTAAGAAAACATCTAATTATTTAGAAAATTGTATGTGCTTACTTCTTGACCGGCTGTGTGAGTCAGTATATTTTTTTGACTTTTTCTTCTCCTTTTTCTTCTTCTTCTTCTTCTTCTCCTCTTCGGAGGATGAGGAGCTGGAGTCTGAGGATGAAGAGGAGGGGGATGGAGACGTTGAAGGTGAAGATGAAGGAGGAATGTGAGCAGTCTTTCTGAAGCCTGTGAGAAAAGGGGAATGGGGCAGGTGGACAAGCAGAAAGATGTATAAATAAACAAAGCCCCATAAACTAAAAAGCTACCTTTAACAATGTAGGCCCAATTTTGGGTACTATCTAAAAGCAGAAAACCGTATCATAGAAGAACACAGATAACAGGCTTTGTTTTATTACAGATAACTTATATAATGCTTCAATTGTAGTTGATGATTAAAGGAACTTTCTGTAAAGTCTTGTTTTTGAAACCAGAGCAGAGAGCTATTGGAAGCGCTTGTCATTGGATATAATCAAATCAAATCACATTTATTTGTATAGCGCTTTTCGCAATACAAATCGTTTCAAAGCAGCTTTACACAAGTCACAAAGTGTCTATGAAAATGTCTTTAATATATTATTAATGTTTTACATTTACATTACAATATACATTAACATGTGACGGACAGTTTTGATCCTTCTGTAATAATGTGATTAATAATTTAATTACTGCATTTAATAAACATGACTACAAGAAGTTACTGACATCGAGTAGCAACAGTGAGAACTTGGATGTGTATTGAAACACTGAACAGGAAGTGGTCGATGTTGAGAGAGTTATTAATACAGTAAGCGAGAAAGAGAAATGCATTTGGTCATGTGTGTTGTCCCATTGGAGACGGCCGTGAGACCTCTGCCAGCGTGTGCTATATGACGAATACAAGCAGTGTTGCGGTTAAATTTAACTAAGAAATTTAAATGTTGTAATATTCTAAGAAGGTCTATTTTGATGAAGGCGAGTCTAAACTGATCTTAAAGCCGTTCGATAGTGTCTTGCTGATGTAATCATTTGGTGTGAGTTTAACAGTTATATTTAATAAGCAGTTATTATGTGGCAATGTTAAGCAATATACATTTGGTTCTTCTAGTTAGAGACAAATATTATTTCACATAGAATTACCGTTGCGGCATGTGTATCATTACTGTGATTCAAAATTAAAACCATAGCTATATTGCCCTTCTCAAATTCATCAAATCAAAGGGGTTCTAAAGAGTAAATATATATATAATTTATGAAAACATTTAATTTAATATAGTTTAACTATAGTTTAATTGATCCTTTCCATTTCTCGCTAATAGCAGACTAACGATTTGAGGGGAGTGGCCACGCCCTCGCGCCATAGCACATGACAGGAAGAGAAGAGAAGTCGTTTCGAGGGGGGAGGGAACTCAGGGAAGGATAAAGTATTTTATTAAAGATTATAAGGGTACATTAATTTTTTTAAATGAATGAAGTGCACAGATAAATCATTTATAATAAACACTACCATATTACATATAAAAATACGAATTGTAAAATTACATTTCATGGTGACTTTAAAGCCCCTACAGCGATTGGCAACTTAAATTTGAAAGACAAAGTGGTCTTAACTCCGTCTCTGCACCATTAAATCTGTAATTTCCAGTGGCTCCACAATGACAGCTCTTTTCTGCACGCCCTTCAGTGAGTTTGCACTTAAATTAAAAATAGTTGCTACACTTTTGCTCTGTGTACTGTGAGGAATGTACCAGATAGGAAGGAAAAGTTGATAGAGGCTCTATCAGAGTTTCTCTGTCCTCCGTGACTTCCACAAACATTTAAAACTGCATGAATAATGGTAATTGTGTTGCTAATGTACCTGACTTTCCAGTAGATGCAGGAGCCCTTGGGACTCCCTTCATTTGTGAAAGCAGGAATTCCTTATCATTTTTTAGCTCACTGTTGGCCTCTTCCAGGTATTTAATGCGTTCCTCAAGGTGTTCAATCTTCTGTTGATCCATCTTGGTCTGTTCTTTTAGTTTGGCCAACTCCAACATTCCTGTTGGTGACACTGCACATTTTTTCAATATTTTTTTTTTGTGTATATTTTCTTATCCCAAGAATGTCCCATGCTCAGAGCCTAGCAATGTTGTCAATAATTAAGTTGTAAATCAAATTTTATTTATTAAACAGAAAGATCCTTCCACTTAATAAGACCTCAGTGTATCAGCTATAGTTGCAAGGATTATTTTGGTTTTGCATGTTATCTACATTTTGAACCTTCTTTCCTTATTGACTTCCACCGCTTGACTTTTCAACGAAAACTAAATTTCTATAATTGTGTTCCGCTGAAGAAAGCAAGTCACTGACACCTTGGATGGCCTGGGGTGAATCATTTATCAGCAATTTTTCATTTTTAGGTGGGCTATTCCTTTAAAAGCATATGTCCTGGTGTGCTTAAAACAGAGTGCATCAATTTAAATGCATGTTGCAAAATAAAAGCCAAGCACTTGCAAAAGAAACTGAGACATAAATATATGTATAAAATAAAATAATATATTAATCCATGGTGTAATAATAATAATAACAAAAACATCAATAATATGTATTATTATTATGAGACACAATTTTCACACAATAAACTAAACTTTTTTGAACTTTGGTATGTAAACTGTTTGTATTTGCACTGATTAGTGCAATTTCAATATTGAGACAACACTGATTTATTATGCTACAATATACAAAAAACATACAATATCTACAAAATAATTAACTCTGGGGTTATTTTTATCAAAAATTATTTTTAAAAATTATTAAAAATCGTAGCTTCATCGGAATGGTACGAAACTTGGTGACTTTTATGGTACTTGGTATATGAACACACAAAAAAATTGGGGACATGATTTGAAAAGTCTAAGTGGTCGTAAAAAAAATAGTCACACTCGGGACCTTCGGTCATAAATGACCGCCCATAGGAAATGAATGGGAAATTGGCAAAAATATGAAAATTCAGAGTTTTTTTGTGCGTACAATCTACAAATCAGCCACGATGCAGAAAAAAAGCACACAACAGTGAAGGGGTGAATCTCTAAAACATCAAGAGTGCAAAACAGACACATACACTCTCACACACACATACTTATACACACAAAAACACACGCACACACAAATTAACATGTGTCATTGCAAAAGCTAATTTTGGGAAATGTGTGAAATAAAAGCAATTATTCATCAATGTAAGGAATAAAAAGCGCACAGCAATGAAAGCATGAGACTGTAAGCCATCAAGGTTGCAAAATAGACACACACACACACACACACACACACACAGGGAAATATGAGACTGGTGAAACTGTAACAGAGAAATGTGAGAATATGTGAAATAAAATACAGTTACAGTTAGTTACAAATACAGTTAGTATGTAAATAATATGTAAATATAGTTAGAGAAATAAAAAAAAGTGTTTTTATACTTATACTTTTGCTGTTATTTTAGTTTTTTTGTTTATAATTGCTGTTGCCAATTTTGAATAAGAGTTACTGTTCATTGAATTGTCCAAAAAATAATTTTAAACCAACCAAACAAACAAAAAACTTGACAAAAATAGTCTTTGAGAATCTCTTATTATATATTAAAATCCACAACCTGAAAAAAATAGGCAAATATGTGCAAAACAACTAGAATTCACAAGCTTTTCTACAGAGAGCTGTAAATCCGTCTAGTTGTTACAATATGATATTGCATGATAATTATGCTCACTACTTCCAACAGATGGCTCCAATCTGATTTCAAAAAATATTTCTATAGGCCTAGTCTCTAATTTAACCTGAAATACAGCATTAATTTAAAAAAATGAATATATATATATATATACACACACACACATTTTCTATTATATTCAATGGGGGAAAATGGATCATAATTATTGCATAAATATTAATTATTATCATAAAATTCTCAAAAAACTTGACAAAAATAGTCTTTGAGAATCTCTTATTATATATTAAAATCCACAACCTGAAAAAAATAAGCAAATATGTTCAAAACAACTAGAATTCAGAAGCCTTTCTACAGAGAGCTGTAAATCCGTCTAGTTGTTACAATATGATATTGCATGATAATTATGCTCACTACTTTCACCAGATGGCACCAATCTGATTTTTTTTTTAAAAATCTATAGGCCTAGTCTCTAATTTAACCTGAAATACAGCATTAATTAAAAAAAATAAAAAATTAAAAAATATATATATACATTTTCTATTATATTCAATGGGGAAAATGGATCATAATTATTGCATAAATATTAATTATTATCATAAAATTCTCAAAAAACTTGACAAAAATAGTCTTTGAGAATCTCTTATTATATATTAAAATCCACAACCTGAAAAAAATAGGCAAATCTTTTCAAAACAACTAGAATTCACAAGCTTTTCTACAGAGAGCTGTAAATCCATCTAGTGGTTACAATATGATATTGCATGATAATTATGCTCACTACTTCCAACAGATGGCTCCAATCTGCTTTCAACATTTTTTTTCTATAGGCCTAGTCTCTAATTTAACCTGAAATACAGCATTAATTTAAAAATAATAAAAAAAAAAAAAAAAAAAAAAAAATATATATATATATATATATAAATTTTCTATTATATTCAATGGGAAAAAATTGATCATAATTATTGCATAAATATTAATTATTATCATAGAATTCTCTCAAAACACCAAAGAAAAAAAGAAAAAATATTATTGAACAAAAATACATTTCATTGATTTTACTGGAAAAATAACAAATTTGATTATAGGGGTCCGGTCACTTATGACCGTGAAGGTCCTATGTGTGACTGGTTGACGAAGAACTCCACAGTTAAAAATAGGAAATATGATGTGCCACAATCAGCCACATGAAGATTGAACATGTTGGCAATCTGCTAACAAAGTGGCTATATAACACATTTACTAATGGCAGCTTTTAATTTCAAGCACTGGTTGTTAAAGTATTAACAACAAAATTACTTACATAATTTCCTCGGGGAATATTTGACAGTTTTCTTTCTCTTTGGCACAATAGGGACCTCATCCACATTCACATCGTGTTGTAGGCCCTCATACGCAATTGCATCATCCACAACTTGTACATCTTCTTTACCTTCATTGGCCTCCATCCCCCCACCATGTGCTCTTTTGCTGCAACGAGTTTTCATCTAAATAAAGTTGTGCAAAGCAAAGAAAACAAACGAACACCATGTCATGTCAACTAACGTTACATTCGTAAAATAACAGTTCTGTCTTTGGCTGATGACTGATGTCATTTTTCCTAAATAAAATACAAATGTTACATGTTTAGCTTACCTCAAATAGCGAACTTCGTGGGTACTAGTTTCTCTGATCCTCCAGTCCTTTTAGTTGTCCATGTGGTCTGTTTTACGACAATTATAAACGCGGGACAGTCATGTAACGGTACGCACGTTGCGCGCATCTCCGCATCCCGCCGAAATGTAAAGTGGCACCACATTTGAATGTGGTACAGGAGGACAGAGATTGGTTGTGGCTTATGAAGCATTACAGATGGCCCGGTTATTGCAAGAACTCCTAAAAAATATTAGGAGTTATGATAACACGAAAAAAAGAAGAATAGTTCGATGGATGCAGAAACGGGGTATCCTGAAAAGTAGGATGCATTGTCCAAACTGCAATCGAAGCATGCGCCTGGAAAAATGCGATCGCAACGATGAGTTACGATGGTAAGTCTGTCTGTCTGTTTGTAAATATATAAACAATTTAATTAAATGAAATCGCTATTTGAGATCTTATTTTAAACTAGAAAAATACACACACACACACCAACCTGATAGCATTAATACGTTTTGGACGTTTTAAACGTTTTAGTAACAATAATATGTTTTATCCAGATTGCTCTGTATAGTATGATATTTGATATTTTCATGTGTTATAACTTATACTTATCAGCATTTTGCCTTCTTTTTTGCAGGGTTTGTAAGCGTCACAAACGTGCCCCTCTTTCTGTGCGCAAAGGCTCAATATTCACCAATTCTCACACCCCTTTGGTGAAATGGCTTGAGTTCATGCACAGGTACAGTATTTATTTATTTGTTTGTTTGTTTGTTTGTTTGTTTGTTTGTTTGACATGTAAAGTGCACAAAAATAATAAATACTGTAAATGTGTCATCATTAGCCAACAAGAATATGTTTGTAATCCCTGGAAAGAATGATACAAAATCACAAAATTTGTTTTTAATTATGCATAATAAGAAGATCATATAGGCTACTATAACATATATCATATCATGCCTACAGAGAAGCAATTAGAAATGTTCAATATGTATTTCATTATAAACCATGTAAAACCTAAGCTTATTATATACTTAAAATACACATGTAACTTTAAAGGGCCCCTATTATGGATTTTTGAAAATTACCTTTCATGTAGTGTGTAACATAGATCTAATTGAATGAAAACATCCTGCAAAGTTTTAAATCTGTAAGTGCATCGTAAATAAAGTTATTGTCTTTCAAATGTAAGAGTCGACTGAGTCAATTAAATGAATTGTTTTTCAAACAAGTCATAAGCCATTTCCTTGTGATGTCAAGACGAAACATTAGTATATTGCCCACCCACGTATTGCACGCGCAGACACCTGGGAAAACTGGAACCTCAGACCGGCAGCTGATTCCTGTACTGGACAGCATCATGTCGAGAAGCTGTGCATTATAATGTGAACATAAAGCCAGTTATTTTTCACTTCCCAAGGACAAGCATGTGAAGAGTCAGTGGTTAAAATTCATCTTTACCACGATATCACAGATAATCCTAAACTTTTGCGGTGTTCACTTTATTTTACTGATGACTGCTTCTCAAATCTCGGTAAATAAATGGTAAATAAATTACGGACTTGTGCTCGCATTAATATGGTCAAATCGACGTCATTGTTCGTTACTGTGTTTAGTTTACAGTGTAGGAAGCCTCAGGACAAGCAGAGCTGACCTTGTTATGTCAATGGGCGTTTTTGTTCTCAACGCGCTGTACACGGTAGGCCAATCACAACGGACTGAGCTGTCTGGCCAATCAGAACAGAGTAGCTCACGAAAAGGGGGATTTGACGAGTCGTTTTAGAATCATTGAAAATGTGATGATGTGCAAATGTATATTATGAGGAAATTAAACTTCTTTTTTACCTTTGATGCATGTAAACATGTTGTAGGAGACTCCACAACAACATTAGGAAACTTTTAAATAGCATAATAGGGGCCCTTTAAAAATATATAAAAAGATTACAGTTTGACAGGTTAAATACAAATACATGAAAAATTTGTAGTGTGAATTATACATGTGTATTTATCAACAAAATAAAGAGGTGCTGGTTTTGTTTCGCAAAGGGTTGTTCGCTTTTACCCAGTTCAGTGACAGGAAATTATGCAGGCCAGGCTTTTAATGCAACGACAGTACAATTTCAAGTGATTCTAATTTGGTGTTTTAATCATTTTTATAATTTTTCCCTACAGGTTTGCTCAAGGTTTGCAGTTGAAGCAACTTGCCATGATCACTGATGGTATAGCAGGAAGCTCAAAAACACTGACAAGAATGACAAAAATACTCAGAAAGGTTGTTGCATTACTTATTAGTTGTCTGTAATCAATAAGTAAAACATTAGATTTCAATGTTTGATAAGTCAAGACCCACTGTAGACAACTGGATTCAGCATTGCTACATACTTATTTGGTGCACTCAACTTTATCAAATTCCATACTAAAATTGTTACAAGTCTACTTGTGATGTGTTATTTCTATATTTGAAGGTTTGCATTGCTGCCCTCAAGAGACTGAGGATCAGAGGAATGAGAATTGGTGGTCGATGTCGATTTGTTGTTATTGACGAGAGCAAGTTTGCCCACAAACGAAAGGTAGGCTGTTTATTTGTATGCAGCTCTACTATATCTTTACTTCACATGTATCAGTTTTGTCAAGATTATGGAGAAAATACAAAAGAGAAAAAGGTCTGAGGAAAATATCTTGAAAATGAGGTTTTAGAGAGCGGGAAGGCCTGGAAAAAGCCTGATATATGTTAACATGGTAATATGGCTGCTGATGTCTTTATAAGACCCAACTCATCAGTCTTCTGTGTTGAGATTGCAATGCAGAAAAGTGTATTATAAAGATGGTATTGTACACTAAATGAGCCAAAACAACATCACAAACAGTATGATCTTAATTTCAAAAGCATGACAGGCTAGTATAAATGAGGCAAATTGAATAACTAGAGACAGCAAAGTGTTAATATTGGGAGAAATGTAATTGCAGTGTTTAAACATGAGATGTATGGGGCGGAAAAAAATTTTTGTTCAACTTGAACACATACAATATATTAAGAAATAAATATACCCTTCATTTATAATCAGGCAATAAGTCTGTAAACAAAATATCTTAAAATCAGGGTATTAAAAAGCAATACAATCCAAAATATTTTTTATGTTTTAGGCTACTATATGACAGCTTTTGTACAGAAAAATAGGAAAGTGAAGCAATATTTTGTTGTAAGGAAATTCAATTATGAAAATGGAAATATTTAAGAAATAATCACGCAATTCTGACTTTATATCTCGGAATTCTGACTATATAACACACAATTGTGACTTTATATCACGCAATTCTGACTTTATATCTCACAATTCTGACTTTACAACACGCAATTGCGACTTTATATCACGCAATTCTGACTTTATATCTCGCAATTCTGACTTTATAACACGCAATTGCGACTTTATATCACGCAATTATGACTTTATATCTCGCAATTATGACTTTATAACACGCAATTGCGACTTTATTTCACGCAATTCTGACTTTATATCTCGCAATTCTGAGAAATAAAGTCAGAATCGTGAGATAAAAAGTCACAATTACCTTTTATATTTTTCATTCAGTGGCGAAAACAAGCTTCCATAAGGATCAGCCTATTAACTGTTCAAAAGGACCAGATTCCAGTGATGATAAAAAAAAAAATACACCACAATCCTTATTAAATAATTTATCTTGTTTTCTTTTTTTTCTTCTTTTTTTTAGTACCATCGTGGTCGATGTGGCAACACTTGGCGTCGTGAACGCCAGTGGGTATTCGGGATGCTAGAGGTTGATGGTATTTCCAGAAGACCCATTCTGAGACTCGTCAAGGACCGCTCAAGGCAAACACTTATAAGCCAAATTCAACGACATGTCAGACCCAGAACATCAATCCTTACGGATGAATGGCGTGCCTACAAGGGACAGCTTCCCCAGTATGGATATCGTCAGTATTCTGTCTGCCATAAAAGACACTTTGTTGATCCAGGAACTAGTGCTCATACTCAGCATATTGAGCGTGCATGGCAAAATTACAAGATGGAAATATGGCGTCATAGAGGAAACCGTACTCCTCAGTCATTGAAAACTCACCTCAAAATGATAGAGTGGCACCACTGGTTAGGTGTACGCCATCATGATGGAGTCTTAGGAAGACTTTTCCATGATGTAAAACAGCATGTCAAGAAAATATAAATGTGTGGGATGCTGTAATTACTGTAACTGTTTTTGCAGTGAAATGGACCAAACGAAGCATGACTTAACCCACCATTGTACTGTTTTCATTTAATTTTGGGTAAAACAATCTCCAAATGCAATAAAGTCTAATTTTATCAATTTTAATTATTAATATTGGTTGATTGATTGTATTTATATAACCTATTAATCTTTTTAAAGACATTTTAAATTGTCTATTTGACCTGCCGTTGGAGGACACATAAAAAACATTATGAAATGAAAAATATTCATGACACTGTTATAAACTAATTTGACAGAGTATTAACACTTAATGATATTTTAATGACAAATTAAATTTGTATCACTGTAGTTGAGGTCAAGAAAATTATTCATGACACTGTTATAAACTAATTTGACAGAGTATTAACACTTAATGTCATTTTAATGACAAATTCAATTTGTATAACTAGTTGAGGTCAAGAAAAATATTCATGACACTGTTATAAACTAATTTGACAGAGTATTAACACTTAATGTCATTTTAATGACACATTCAATTTGTATCACTGTAGTTGAGGTCAAGAAAAGTATTCATGACACTGTTATAAACTAATTTGACAGAGTATTAACACTTAATGACATTTTATGACACATTCAATTTGTATCGCTGTAGTTGAGGTCAAGAAAATTATTCATGACACTGTTATAAACTAATTTGACAGAGTATTAACACTTAATGTCATTTTATGACACATTCAATTTGTATCTGTAGTTGAGGTCAAGAAAATTATTCATGACACTGTTATAAACTAATTTGACAGAGTATTAACACTTAATGACATTTTATGACACATTCAATTTGTATCTGTAGTTGAGGTCAAGAAAATTATTCATGACACTGTTATAAACTAATTTGACAGAGTATTAACACTTAATGACATTTTATGACACATTCAATTTGTATCACTGTAGTTGAGGTCAAGAAATATATTCATGACACTGTTATAAACTAATTTGACAGAGTATTAACACTTAATGACATTTTAATGACACATTCAATTTGTATCGGGAAAAAAAGTGGTCAGAAAAATATTCATGACACTGTTATAATGGCCTCATGACAGCCAATGTCAAAACCAACCACATGACAGTTTAATGTCATGTTAACCCATAAAGCTACGTGGTTTCTTAAGTTTGATCATTAATCTGCTATGTCATGTTTATGACCGCTTATGTTGTCTTGGTAATGTCAAGTTGTCATGACAAAGCCACCGACAGGTTATGATGTATTGGTTTTTGTCAAGTTGTCATAACAAAGACATCTCAAACAATGTCACATTTGCATTCAAAATGTCATAATTGAGCGAATGTCACTTTATGACAGTTGTCATAAACATGCATAAACGCTCCTTCATATTAATGACATGTGTAATGTCATGCTTATGAAGGTGTCATGTCAGTCTTATGCACACCCCTTCAAGTAAAGTGTTACCGTCCTGTCTTATTCTGTGTCTCTATATACAGCTGTCAGACGGGTTTTCTTTCTATTGTAAGTTGAATGAAACATGTTAGTGAAACTCTTGGAGACTCTCGCGAGCTGTTGTCTTAGCAAGAGAGAGTCCTGTCATTCCTGTTCTGGAGTCTCAGGGTTTGAATAGGTTTTTCCCTCTCTCTTTTAATACAGGTTACTAAACCTGTATACGAGTTTCCACCATCACAATGTAATCCCTCCCTCTTATAATGTATATATATTACGATGTTTGACTCAAGAAGTCAGACGATGTTGGAATGACTGCAGCTACCGACAAGCAATAAAGAACTTCTGCTTGGAAAACTTCCACCGTCTCCTGGTCTGAGCTTCTAACTTTTCTACAAAGAAAAAGATCACTACAACTTCCTGATCCGATACTGTAGTAGACGGTTGCATAGTTATAATTTTGTCCCTAATATTATCAATCTTATAAGTGAAGAAGTTCATAGTCATTACTGCTGTGTTTCTTGGAAACTTCTGGGCTTGAAGCTTTCTTTTTCATTAGTTTAGCCACTTTTTCAAATAAATACCTAGGATTATGTTTATTTTCTTCTAACAGGGTTGAAAAATAAGCAGATCTAGCACAGGGGCGGAGCCAGACGATGTAAACATTCGGGGCTTAGCCCAAACCTAGGGGGTCCAGGGGCATATTCCCCCGGGGAGATTTTTTCCCCATTTACGTCAGCTAAATGGACTATTTTTCAGGCTGTTTGAGATAATAGAATGCCTAAAAATCTACACACTATCTGGGAAAATTATGATAGTTAGGCCTACTCAGTAAAAAAAAAAAAAATTTCACCCAGTAGAGCCTACAACCTATTTTGTATTTAATTGTTCTCCAGCTGTAGTGAATCCAAAACACCAAAAATGTCAAGGATGACTCATTTTCACCCCTGGCAACTAAAAAGAGGCAACCATTATCTGACTATTTTTAAGTTAGCCTAAATAGGTAAAACACAGTGGTATCTGGTGGCGTGTAAAACGTACTCGGTTACTAACGTAACCTCGGTTCTCTCTAGAGAGGGAACGAGTACTGCGTAATATCTTACGCTATGGGGAAAACCTCTTTTCCACGAGATATTGAAGCCAAAAATTATCCTTAATTTTGAATTAATGTAAAACGCTGTGCAGCAGCATGCAGACATAGGCAAGACGGCTCGCGCGCCTATTGGCTGCCCTGCGGCAACAGCAGCAGCCTATCGAGAGAGGCGCTGCGTGACACCATATCCAATGGGGGCATTTCGCGCCCATTTCGTCACGTCTCGTCCTATAAATATAGCTCGATAAGGCTGGTACACTGGTTTTCATCGCCGAAGCGAACCAGAGCTGTGTATGCACGGCAAGATACGCAGTACTCGTTCCCTCTCTAGAGAGAACCGAGGTTACGTTAGTAACCGAGTACGTTCTCTTACGAGAGTATCTCTCGTACTGCGTAATATCTTACGCTATGGGGAACACAATGCAAAACGCCGTGCGTACTGGGATCCGACACCAAAGTCCCAAGGGCAGTAGCCCGGGGCTCATATAGTGCATAATCACCATAGACTCACAGAGAGTCGGAGAAGAGAGGCTGCAAGCATCATTCCCCATGAAATAGCATCCCACAGGAGCTAGTTATGTAACAGTGTTTCACGCAGACAGGGTGAACGTGTTCAGCCTGAACTGGGTAATAGTATGGGTTATTCAACACCCATGGAGCTGTTATATCGCTCAGTGAGCGATGCACAAGCAAAACTCAGCATCTGGGCCGACACAGCGGGGCAGATAGCACTGAATTCTATACCGACAGAAGCTTGGCTTGTAAGGCGGGAACCTCTAGGTTATAAAACCTTATAAATGTAGACGGCGAGGCCCAGCCCGCGGCCGTACAGATATTTTGCAGGGTAACCCCACTATACCACGCCCCGACGAGGCCACGCCTCTCGTGGAGTGCGCTCTGACACCCAAAGGACACTGCAGGCCCTTAGAAGTGTAAGCCAGTGCTATGGCGTCGACTATCCATCTGGATAGGCTCTGTTTTGATGCGGCCAGTCCCTTGGAGCGTCCGCCAAACAAAACGAAGAGCTGCTCGGTCTGTCTGAAGACAGACGAGCGGGACACATACGCTCTCAGTGCCCTGACAGGGCAAAGGAGACACGCATCCTCCTCCTCATCATGAACCGAGAGGGCGCACAGGGAAATAACCTGGGCCCTGAACGGTGTGTTGAGGGATTTGGGCACGTACCCGTGCCTTGGTTTGAGTATGACTTTTGAGTCATTAGGCCCAAACTCCATACATGACGCGCTTACTGAAAGCGCTTGTAAGTCCCCTATGCGCTTCACTGAAGCGAGAGCCAAGAGAAACACCGTTTTGAAAGACAGATACTTCATGTCTGACAAATGGATTGGCTCGAACGGGGCACCTTTCATGGCTTCCAAAACCGTAGAAAGGTCCCACACCGGGACTGAAGGAGGTCTGGGAGGGTTCAGCCTCCGAGCTCCCTTGAGGAATCGCACGACTAGGTCGTTTTTCCCCAGTGACTGGCCAGACACAGGTTTTGTAAACGTTGCTATGGCCGCCACATACACTTTGAGCGTGGATGGGGTCCTGCCCTTATCCAGCAGCTCTTGAAGGAAGGAGAGTACTTCCGTGACCCCGCAGTCTACGGGTGAAAAGCCCTGAGCTTGGCACCAGGCAGAGAACACAGACCATTTCGAGGAATAGAGCCGTCTAGTAGACGGGGCCCTCGCCTGCGTGATCGTGTTTAACACTCCCTCTGGGAGGTTAGCGGGTACCCGTTGATGGCCCATGCATGTAGGGACCATAGTTGCGGGCGAGGATGCCAAATCGAGCCCTTGGCCTGAGAGAGGAGGTCTTTCCTCAACGGTATTGGCCACGGGGCAGTGCTGGTCAGCCGCATCAGGACTGGGAACCAAGTCTGGTTTGTCCAGAGCGGAGCCACAAGCAGCACTGGGCATCCGTTTTCCCTGATTCGTTCCAGCACTTGAGGCAGGAGCGAGACGGGGGGAAAAGCATAGAGGGGACAGCGGGGCCAGACGTGGGCCAGCGCGTCCTTGCTCTTGGAGAAATATTTCGGACAGTGAGCGTTCTCGTGGGACGCGAACAGGTCCACCTGCGCTCTGCCGAATGTCTCCCACAGCAGTTGGATCGTCTGCGGGTGCAGCGACCATTCCCCTGCTGGGACATTGTTTCTGGACAGTCTGTCTGGTCCCAGATTCAGGTGACCAGGCACATGCGCCGCTCTCAGTGAAAGCAGGTTGTGCTGAGCCCAGACCAGGAGGCGTTCCGTTAGCCTGTAAAGGTTTCGGGACTTGATGCCGCCCTGGCGATTTATGTATGCCACCACTGACATGTTGTCCGAACGGACCAAGACGTGGTGACTTTTTATCTGGGGACAGAAGCGCCGTAGCGCGTTGTCGACTGCCATCATTTCCAGACAGTTTATATGTAGGAGCTTTCCCGTTCTGACCACTGGCCAAAGAACCGTCTGCCCTCGAGCAGCGCTCCCCATCCCGAGGTGGAGGCGTCCATAGACACCACCTTCACACTCGAGGGAGTCCCCAGACTCACACCTGACTGATACCAGTCGGTTACTTTCCAAGGTTCCAAAGCTGAAACGCATTTTAGATCGACCCGGAGGCGAAACCGGCCAGCGGTCCATGCCCGGGGCGGAACTCGCGCTTTCAGCCACAGCTGCAGTGGGCGCATGCGAAGCAGACCCAGCTGGAGTACTGAAGCTTTTCTGAAACCTTTTGAGCTGGACTATCGAGCCGCGGCGGAAGGATTTCACCGCGCGCTGAATGTCCAGCTCGCGCTCTGGCGACAGACGCGCTGTCATGAATAGCGAGTCCAGCACTGTTCCCAGAAAATAAATTTTCTGGCTGGGAGACAGCGAACTTTTCGCCCAATTGACTGTGAGACCCAGATTCTCGAGATGCTCGAGTAATGTGTCCTTTACTGTGTAATGTGTAATGTGAAGAACCTCTCCACCCCTCCCGGTCTTCGAGATCTCCACCCGGAACCGCTTCTCCCCTCTTCGCGAGTCGGAACGTGACGACGCCGTGATCATCGGCAGTTCCATCGTCCGTCATGTCCGCGCTACCTCAGGTAAGGGTAATGTGCGCACTCACTGCTTTCCTGGTGCTTGTGTTCTAGATGTCGCTGCACATGTTCCCGAGATCCTGAACGGTGACGAGCGCGTCGGAGCTGTGGTGCTGCACGCGGGAACGAACGACATCCGGCTGCGGCAGACGGAGGTTCTGAAGAAGGACTACAGGAGCCTGATCGAGACGGTACGCAGCACAGCGCCTGAGGCAACGATCATCGTGTCTGGACCGCTTCCCACGTACCGACTAGGACAAGAAAGGTTCAGTAGACTATTTGCTCTAAATGAATGGTTAATGTCATGGTGTAATGAACAGAAACTGCTCTTTGTAAATAATTGGAATCTGTTCTGGGAGCGACCTAGGCTCTACCGTGCTGATGGCCTGCACCCCAGCAGAATCGGAGCGGCTGTGCTGTCGGACAACATCTCCAAGACGTTACACACCATCTGACTAGTAAGTCAAAGTCCAAATCAC
The DNA here is from genome assembly GCA_030770095.1 of Gila robusta. NCBI lineage: Eukaryota > Metazoa > Chordata > Actinopteri > Cypriniformes > Leuciscidae > Gila > Gila robusta. The sequence continues at coordinate 120,106 of JAVALU010001807.1, forward strand.
AATCTCTGCTGTCCCAACTTAATTGATACAAGTAGTGTAGAACATTATATAGAAACTGTGTCTATTCCTCGTCTAGTGAGGCCAAACAATAAATCTAGTTTAGGATCTAGGAAAAATCTTATTGTAATTAAACCAGAAAATCTAAATATCAGTGAACAAAAAGAATTTCTAATTAAAGCTGCAAGCAGCATTTAGCGGTGTTCAAGCAGTTAAGGCCTTTAAGGCCGTTAAGCACAAAAGCATCAAAAGACATTAAGTTGTATTTAGCAAGCATTTAACCATTGACATCATAGATGGAATAGACCATGTTTTAGCATGATTTACCATGATATACCAAATTTAGTGTGATTTTTCATGATCTAGCATGTTCCAGTATGATTTACCATGAATCTAGCATGATTTACCACAGTTTACCATGATTTACCATGTTATAGGATGATTTACCATGATATACCACATTCTAGAATGATTTACCAGGATTGTAGCATGATTAACCAAGATTCATCACATTGCTAGCATGATTTGCCATGATACACCATGTAATAGTATTTTTTACTATGATTTACCATGTTTCTATCGTGATTTACCATGATTTACCACATTGCTGCATTGATGTGAAGGGCCAATAAAAATGAAGTGATAAACTCTGACAAAAAATGATTGTGTTATAATAGTTAGCATGGAAAAACTGGTTTGCTTTAGTGCTTTGATTTACTGTTGAAAATCAAGTGTGTCAAAATGAGAGTGAGCCAATAAGTGGTCTTCTACTGCCCTCTGCTGGCCTTCTACTTATTAATAAAGTGTTTTTACAGGTGCTTTTGCAATCATATGTAGACATTTGCTCACACACACACACACACACACACACACACACACACACAAAGTCATTATGAAAAGATATTTTAATGGTCTATAAGCATTTCATGTCTTTGCAAGCTAGTAATCAGATTATTCAGAATTTATTCAGAAACATGGGACTACACACACACACATTCTATTGTAGATTAAACTGTCTCATTCAGGGTTCACATTTGTCAATGTGACAATGAATTTTGACTAAATGTGAAAGTCTAAATAAGAATTATAGAATAATATTAGTTAGTAGCATGACAAAATGACTATTTTAAACAGCAGGGGGCAGTAGAATACCACTTATTGGCTTAACATGCCATTCTTCATATCATTTTCACCTTTTTAATTGTTATAGAGGCATATTTTGTCCGATCTGTCTGAAATTTTTCACGCTTGTTTAGAGTCATGTGTCACATGTTCTGACTTGATTTGAAGAAGATCTGAGCATTCATTGAAGAGATATAGGCGTTTGGGGACACTTGGTCAAGGCTACATATTGAAGTGACCCTATTATAGCTATCCAAATGAAGAAGTTATACCTTTTCTGATAATTATTGCTCTAGAGAGTCCAGAGAATTGTACTGCACTGGTTTTAACATTATTATATGAACATTATATGATCATAGATGGAAAACCCCATTTACAGCCAATACAGGCAATTTACCATAGGAAATACATGGTTTTAAAGCTTTTTAACAGTTATAGCGCCACCTATGGTCCGATCTCCATGAAACTTTGCATGCTTCCTCACCATGGTAGGACACATATGCTCATCAATTTTTGTCAAGTTCTGAGTTTTTATTTATTATTTATAGGCTTTTGAGTGTATTTTGACACGCCCCTTTTCTAAATGACCCTGTTACAGTGAACCAAAGGGCAAAGTTCAACTTTTTTTTGATAATTATTGATCTAGAGAGTCCAGAGAATTGTCCTAGACTGGTCTGGTTTTGATCGGGCGAAAAACCAGGGACTAGTTCGCAAAAGTAGGTTTTTAACATATTCGTGAATGTTTAATGAACGATTTGATTGACAGCAATGGTTCTAGAGGCAAAGTTGTTCACCATGAGGAGATCTATCAAATGATATGCATTTCGGGGGGATGTGTGCAACACCACGTGATTACAGAGCCGTAAAACTCGTTAGCGCCAACTAGTGGCCGATTTCATTCAAAACTCTTACAGACCTCTTAGGCCATGAGTCGAACATGCCCATCGAGTTTCGTTCCGATTGGCCTCCGTTAACCTTGTCTCATATGGGCTCAAACTTAATTGGTCGATGGCGGCCATGTTTTTTGAGATACGCCAATGTCCTCATAGACATACATGGGGCCTTGCACCAAGACACTGCATACCAATTTTCAAGTCAATCGGACTAACGGTCAGTCCTTTATATGTTTTTTTCATGTTATAGCGCCACCTAGTGTTCGATCGTCGCGATTTTTTTACTGTGACCTCGGATTGACGTCATGCACACGTGTACCAAGTTTGGTGAACCTACCTAATTTACTTCTGGAGTTATAGCCATTTTAGTAAAATAGGCTCCTCCCACAACGTTCTTTTTGCGCCCCCTAGCAACCGGAAATCGAAATTTCAACTTTTTTTCGATTATAATTTATGTTCAGACTCCACAGAACATTTGTGCACTGGTTTGGTTCCGATCGGGCGAAAAATCAGGGACTAGTTCGCAAAAGTCGTTTTTTGACAAAATTCAAAATGGCGGAAAATCTATCATGACGGAAATGAAATCGGAGATATACGTTTTTTTCGTCAGGTGACCAGCTTTCCAGTGATATAAGACACTTGAGTCTACGACTTACGGTCTAGGAGTTATGACCAGTTACGCGCAATTGGTTACTATAGCGCCACCTATGGGCCAATTGGGCTCATAATTTGATAACCTCTCCTCGATTTTTGTACTACCATCTGACAAAGTTTCAAGTCTCTAGCTCTTACGGTTTGGTCTGCACGATGCGTTTTACGGCAGAAGAATAATAATAATAATAATAATAATAATAATAATAATAATAATTAAAGCTGCTAGCAGCATTTAGCGGTGTTCAAGCATTTAAGCCATTTTAGCACATAAGCATTAAAGACATTTAGCAAGCATGTAACCACTGACATAATAGATGGAAAACCATTTACCATGATTCTAGCATGATTTGCCATAGTTTTACCATGATTTACCATGTTCTAGTATGATTTACCATGAATCTAGCATGATTTACCATAGTTTACCATGATATACCAAGTTCTAGTATGATTCACCATGATTTACCCTGTTGTAGCATGGTTTACCACAATTGAACACATTCTAGTATGATTTGCCATGTTATAGGATAATTGACCATGATATACCACATTCTAGAATGATTTACCAGGATTGTAGCATGATTTACCATGATTCATCACATTGCTAGCATGATTTGCCATGATACACCATGTAATAGTATTTTTTACTATGATTTACCATGTTTCTATCATGATTTACCATGATTTACCACATTGCTGCATTGATGTGAAGTGTCAATAAAAATGAAGTGATAAACTCTGACAAAAAAGTTATTGTCTTATAATAGTTAACATGGAAAAACTGGTTTGCTTCAGAATACTGGTGAAATTAAAGTCTGTCAAAATGAGAGTGAGCCAAAAAGTGGTCTTCTACTGCCCTCTGCTGGTCATTCTGCTTATTAATAAAGTGTTTTCAGAGATGCTTTTGCACTCATATGTAGACATTTGCACACACACACACACAAACACACTTTTGGGATGTTATTGTGAAAATCTAATTTAGTTTAATATAGTTGATAAAATCTAATTTAGTTTAGTTGAATATTTAGGTAATATAGTTTAATAATATTAAACTATATTACCAGTCCATCATAATAATAAAAAAATAGCTTTAAGAAGTAAAATGGCCAGCAGAGGGCAGTAGAAGACCACTTATTGGCTCACTTTCATTTTAAACTACTTGGTTTCATTAGTATTCTACACTAAAGCAAAGTAGTTTTTTCATGTTAACTCCATAATGCATGCTTACACACACACACACACACACACACACACACACACACACATTTGGGATATGTCATTGTGAAAATCTCTTTTAATGGTCTATAAGCATTTCACATATTTCTTTGTGATGTAATAATATAAAACTAATTTTAAAAAATAGCTTTAAGCATTTGTTTGTAAGCCAATGCTGAAAGCTGATAAAAAGATTAAACATGTCTAATACTGCTGCTCCCTCTAGTGGACAACAGTGGTATTACAGCCTATATAGAGTTGAAATGAATGAATGGAAATTTGGTTTTTCACTTATATCTCGGGAACGAGAAAGTGAAAAAATCTGAAACTCAGAACTTAGATAGTGTCCGAGGAGCTCTGTTGAACGAGACCATCCCGGTGTTGGTGGCCGATCGGCGCCGTGAGTTATGCCAGTTGAAAGGCATATCTTTTGGGGCTTATATCTCGGGAATGCCCAGGCCAAATCACACCAAACTCGAATCGAAGCTAGACGAGGACGGGCTCTTTCCAACGAGCTATCCCACAAGAATCTAGGTGGTCTGGGTCGGGAGTTACAGCTGTTCAAAGTCGGGGGTCTCTCGGATTAGCGATCCGCGGGGGGCGCTCCCGAGGCCCGCGACGATAGATTTCGATCAAGGCCCAATAGAGGACCTTACCATCCAAATTTGAGCGTGCAGGGAGTTTCCGTTTTCGAGTTATGAGTGAATTTGTACTGGGAGGGCGTGGCCTAACGTTATACTTTCGTTTTCAGCCTTCCTGTGACACAATTGTGAATAATACAATGAATTTGAACAAAATGTGATTGTAAATGTTAAAATAATGATTGTATAAAGTCTAAATATGAATTATATATAACAATATTAGGGAGTAGTATGATGAAATGACAGCAGGGGGCAGTAAAATACCACTTATTGGCTGTTATACACCCTATTATAGCCATCCAAATGAAGAAGTTATACCTTTTTTGATAATTATTGATCTAGAGAGTCCAGAGAATTGTACTGCACTGGTTTTAAACATTATGATTTGAAAATTATTTGATAGATGGAAAATACCATTTACAGCCAATACAGGCAATTTACCATAGGAAATATATGGTTTTAAAGCTTTTTAACAGTTATAGCGCCACCTATGGTCCGATCTCCATGAAACTTTGCATGCTTCTTCACATTGTTATGACACATATGCTCATGAATTTTTGTGAAGTTCTGATTTTTTATTTATGATTTATAGGCTTTTGAGTGTAGTTTGACACGCCCATTTTATAAATGACCCTGTTACAGACACCCGAATGCAAAAGTTCAACTTTTTTTGATAATTATTGATCTAGAGAGTCCAGAGAATTGTCCTAGACTGGTCTGGTTCCGATCGGGCGAAAAACCTTGGACTAGTTCGCAAAAGTAGGTTTTTAACATATTCGTGAATATTTAATGAACGATTTGATTGACAGCAATGGTTCAAGAGGCAAAGTTGTTCAGCATGAGGAGATCTATCAAATGATATGCATATTGTGGGGATGTGTGCCACACCACGTGATTACAGAGCCGTAAAACTCGTTAGCGCCAACTAGTGGCCGATTTCTTTAAAAATTCTTACAGACCTCTAAGGCCATGAGTCGAACATGCCCAGCGAGTTTCGTTCCGATCGGCCTCCGTTAACCTCGTCTCACAGGTGCTCAAACTTCATTGGTCGATGGCGGCCATGTTTTTTGAGAAACGCCAATGTCCTTATATACATACATGGGACCTTGGACCAAGACACTGCATACCAATTTTTAAGTCAATCGGACTAACGGTCAGGTGGTCAGAGCCCTTTTTATGTTTTTTTCACATTATAGCGCCACCTAGTGTTAGATCGTCGAGATTTTTTTACTGTGACCTCAGAATGAACCCATTCACATGTGTACCGAGTTTGGTGAAGCTATCTCATTTTCTTCTCGAGTTATAGCCATTTTAGTAAAATAGGCTCCGCCCACAACGTTCATTTTGCACCCCCTAGCGAACGTGAATCAAAATTTCAACTTTTTTTTGATAATTATTGATATTCAGACTCCAAAGAACATTTCTGCACTGGTTTGATTCCGATCGGGCAAAAAACCAGGGACTAGTTCGCAAAAGTAGTTTTTCGACAAAATTCAAAATGGCGGAAAATCCATCATGGCGGAAATAAAATCGGAGATATACGTTTTTTACTTCAGGTTTCCAGCTTTCCAATGATATAAGACACTTGAGTCTACGACATACGGTTTAGGAGTTATGAGCAGTTTCGCGCAATTGGTTGTTATAGCGCCACCTATGGGCCAATCGGGCTCATATTCTCTGAACCTCTCCTCGATTTCTGTGCTACCTTAATCCCAAATATCAAGTCTCTAGCTCTTACGGTTTGGTCTGCACGATGCGTTTTACGGCAGAAGAATAATAATAATAATAATAATAATAATAATTAAAGCTGCTAGCAGCATTTAGCGGTGTTCAAGCATTTAAGCCATTTTAGCACATAAGCATTAAAGACATTTAGCAAGCATGTAACCACTGACATAATAGATGGAAAACCATTTACCATGATTCTAGCATGATTTGCCATAGTTTTACCATGATTTACCATGTTCTAGTATGATTTACCATGAATCTAGCATGATTTACCATAGTTTACCATGATATACCAAGTTCTAGTATGATTCACCATGATTTACCCTGTTGTAGCAAGGTTTACCACAATTGAACACATTCTAGTATGATTTGCCATGTTATAGGATAATTGACCATGATATACCACATTCTAGAATGATTTACCAGGATTGTAGCATAATTTACCATGATTTACCACATTTCTGCATTGATGTGAAGTGTCAATAAAAATGAAGTGATAAACTCTGACAAAAAAATTATTGTCTTATAATAGTTAACATGGAAAAACTGGTTTGCTTCAGAATACTGGTGAAATTAAAGTCTGTCAAAATGAGAGTGAGCCAATAAGTGGTCTTCTACTGCCCTCTGCTGGTCATTCTGCTTATTAATAAAGTGTTTTCAGAGATGCTTTTGCACTCATATGTAGACATTTGCACACACACACACACAAACACACTTTTGGGATGTTATTGTGAAAATCTAATTTAGTTTAATATAGTTGATAAAATCTAATTTAGTTTAGTTGAATATTTAGGTAATATAGTTTAATAATATTAAACTATATTACCAGTCCATCATAATAATAAAAAAATAGCTTTAAGAAGTAAAATGGCCAGCAGAGGGCAGTAGAAGACCACTTATTGGCTCACTTTCATTTTAAACTACTTGGTTTCATTAGTATTCTACACTAAAGCAAAGTAGTTTTTTCATGTTAACTCCATAATGCATGCTTACACACACACACACACACACACACACACACATTTGGGATATGTCATTGTGAAAATCTCTTTTAATGGTCTATAAGCATTTCACATATTTCTTTGTGATGTAATAATATAAAACTAATTTTAAAAAATAGCTTTAAGCATTTGTTTGTAAGCCAGTGCTGAAAGCTGATAAAAAGATTAAACATGTCTAATACTGCTGCTCCCTCTAGTGGACAACAGTGGTATTACAGCCTATATAGAGTTGAAATGAATGAATGGAAATTTGGTTTTTCACTTATATCTCGGGAACGAGAAAGTGAAAAAATCTGAAACTCAGAACTTAGATAGTGTCCGAGGAGCTCTGTTGAACGAGACCATCCCGGTGTTGGTGGCCGATCGGGGCCGTAAGTTATGCCAGTTGAAAGGCATATCTTTTGGGGCTTATATCTCGGGAATGCCCAGGCCAAATCGCACCAAACTCGAATCGGAGCTAGACGAGGACGGGCTCTTTCCAACGAGCTATCCCACAAGAATCTAGGTGGTCTGGGTCGGGAGTTACAGCTGTTCAAAGTCGGGGGTCTCTCGGATTAGCGATCCGCGGGGGGGCGCTCCCGAGGCCCGCGAAGATAGATTTCGATCAAGGCCCAATAGAGGACCTTACCATCCAAATTTGAGCGTGCAGGGAGTTTCCGTTTTCGAGTTATGAGTGAATTTGTACTGGGAGGGCGTGGCCTAACGTTATACTTTCGTTTTCAGCCTTCCTGTGACACAATTGTGAATAATACAATGAATTTGAACAAAATGTGATTGTAAATGTTAAAATAATGATTGTATAAAGTCTAAATATGAATTATATATAACAATATTAGGGAGTAGTATGATGAAATGACAGCAGGGGGCAGTAAAATACCACTTATTGGCTGTTATACACCCTATTATAGCCATCCAAATGAAGAAGTTATACCTTTTTTGATAATTATTGATCTAGAGAGTCCAGAGAATTGTACTGCACTGGTTTTAAACATTATGATTTGAAAATTATTTGATAGATGGAAAATACCATTTACAGCCAATACAGGCAATTTACCATAGGAAATATATGGTTTTAAAGCTTTTTAACAGTTATAGCGCCACCTATGGTCCGATCTCCATGAAACTTTGCATGCTTCTTCACATTGTTATGACACATATGCTCATGAATTTTTGTGAAGTTCTGATTTTTTATTTATGATTTATAGGCTTTTGAGTGTATTTTGACACGCCCATTTTATAAATGACCCTGTTACAGACACCCGAATGCAAAAGTTCAACTTTTTTTTGATAATTATTGATCTAGAGAGTCCAGAGAATTGTCCTAGACTGGTCTGGTTCCGATCGGGCGAAAAACCTTGGACTAGTTCGCAAAAGTAGGTTTTTAACATATTCGTGAATATTTAATGAACGATTTGATTGACAGCAATGGTTCAAGAGGCAAAGTTGTTCAGCATGAGGAGATCTATCAAATGATATGCATATTGTGGGGATGTGTGCCACACCACGTGATTACAGAGCCGTAAAACTCGTTAGCGCCAACTAGTGGCCGATTTCTTTCAAAATTCTTACAGACCTCTAAGGCCATGATTCGAACATGCCCAGCGAGTTTCGTTCCGATCGGCCTCCGTTAACCTCGTCTCACAGGTGCTCAAACTTCATTGGTCGATGGCGGCCATGTTTTTTGAGAAACGCCAATGTCCTTATATACATACATGGGGCCTTGGACCAAGACACTGCATACCAATTTTTAAGTCAATCGGACTAACGGTCAGGTGGTCAGAGCCCTTTTTATGTTTTTTTCACATTATAGCACCACCTAGTGTTAGATCGTCGAGATTTTTTACTGTGACCTCAGAATGAACCCATTCACATGTGTACTGAGTTTGGTGAAGCTATCTCATTTCCTTCTCGAGTTATAGCCATTTTAGTAAAATAGGCTCCGCCCACAACGTTCATTTTGCGCCCCCTAGCGAACGTGAATCAAAATTTCAACTTTTTTTTGATAATTATTGATATTCAGACTCCAAAGAACATTTCTGCACTGGTTTGGTTCCGATCGGGCAAAAAACCAGGGACTAGTTCGCAAAAGTAGTTTTTCGACAAAATTCCAAATGGCGGAAAATCCATCATGGCGGAAATAAAATCGGAGATATACGTTTTTTACGTCAGGTTTCCAGCTTTCCAATGATATAAGACACTTGAGTCTACGACATACCGTTTAGGAGTTATGAGCAGTTTCGCGCAATTGGTTGTTATAGCGCCACCTATGGGCCAATCGGGCTCATATTCTCTGAACCTCTCCTCGATTTCTGTGCTACCTTAATCCCAAATATCAAGTCTCTAGCTCTTACGGTTTGGTCTGCACGATGCGTTTTACGGCAGAAGAATAATAATAATAATAATAATAATAATAATAATAAAAATCAGTACAAATACAATAGGTTTTCAGCACTTCGTGCTTGAACACCTAATTAAAGCTGCTAGCAGCATTTAGCGGTGTTCAAGCATTTAAGCCATTTTAGCACATAAGCATTAAAGACATTTAGCAACCATGTAACCATTGACATAATAGATGGAAAACCATTTACCATGATTCTAGCATGATTTGCCATAGTTTTAACCATGATTTACCATGTTCTAGTATGATTTACCATGAATCTAGCATGATTTACCATAGTTTACCATGATATACCAAGTTCTAGTATGATTCACCATGATTTACCCTGTTGTACAGGTTTACCACAAATGAACACATTCCTAGTATGATTTGCCATGTTATAGAAATTGACCATGATATACCACATTCTAGAAGATTTACCAGATTGTACATGATTACCATGATTCATCACATTCTAGCATGATTCGCCCATGCTACATATTTGTCAAACACCATGTAAATAGTATTTTTTACTATGATTTACCATGTTTCTATCATATTTACCATAATTACCACATTGCGCATTGATTGAAGTGTCAATAAAAATGAAGTGATAACACACTGACCAAAAAATATTGTCTTATAAATTAACATAGGAAAACTTGTTGCTTCAAATACTGTGAAATAAAGTCTGTCAAAATGAAGTGAGCCAAAAAGTGTCTTCTTACTGCGCCTCTGCTGTCATTCTGCTTTATCTAAATAAAGTGTTTTCTCTGAGTGCTGTTTTGCACTCTTATTTAGACATTTCACTCACCACACACCACACATCACACAAGCATTTGGGATGTTATTGGTGAAAATCAAATTTAGAGTATTATAATAGTTGGAAAATCTAATTTAGATTTAGTTAATATTTAGGTAATATAGTTTAATATAGTAACCTATATTAACCAGCCATCATAATTATAAAAAAAAATAGCTTTAAATAGTAAAATGGCCAGCGAGGGCAGAGAAACCACTTATTGGCTCACTTTCATTTTATAACACTAATTGGTTTCATTAGTATTCTCACTAAAGCAAAGTAGTTTTTTCATGTTAACTCCATATGCATGCTTACACACACACACAAACACACAACACCCACACACACACAACCACACCACCACACACACATCATTTGGATATGTCATGTGAAATCTCTTTAATGGTCTATAGCATTTCACATATTTCTTTGTGAGTAATAATATAAAAACTAAATATTTAAAAAATAGCTTAGCATTTGTTTTGTAAGCCAATGCTGAAACTGAAAAAAGATTAAACATGTCTAATACTGCTGCTCCCTCTAGTGCAACACAGGTATTACAGCCTTATAGAGTTGAAATGAATAATGGAAATTTGGTTTTTTCACTTATATCTCGAACGAGAAATGAAAAAATCTGAAACTCAGAACTTAGATAGTGTCCGATGAGCTCTGTTGAACAGACCATCCCGTGTTGGTGCCGATCGGGGCCGTATTTATCCAGTTGAAAGGCATATCTTTGGGGCTTTTTCTCGGAATCCCAGCCAAATCGCACCAAACTCCGAATCGAAGCTAGACGAGGACGGGCTCTTCCAACGAGCTATCCACAAAATCTATTGCTGGGTCGGGAGTTATCAGCCTTCAAAAGTCGGGTCTCTCTATTACGATCCGCGGGGGGGCGCTCCCGAGGCCCGCGACATAGATTTCGATCAAGGCCCAATAAGGACCTTACCATCCTAATTTGAGCGGTTGCGGGTGTTTCCGTTTCGAGTTATTGTGAATTTGTACTGGAGCGTGGCCTAACTTATACTTTCGTTTTCCACCTTCCTGTACACAAGTTGATTAATACAATGAAGTTGAAGCAAAAGGGGATTGTAAATTTTAACAATAATGATGTATAAAGTCCAAATATGAATTATATATAACAATAATTAGGGAGTAGGATATGAAAATGGACACAGGGGGCAGTAAATTACCACTTAGTGGCGTGTTATAACACCCTATTAGAGCCAGCCAAATGAATAAGTTATACACTTTTTTTGATAAATTATTGATTCTAGAGAGTCCCAGAGAATTTGTACTGCACCTGGTTTTAAAAACATTAATTATTTGAAAATTAATTTGAGCATAGAGGGAAAATACCAGTTAAGCACGCCAATACAGGCAATTTACCAGTAGGAAATATATGGTTTTAAAGCTTTGTAACAGTGATAGCCCACCTAAGGGCCGATCTCCATAAAACTTTGCATGCTTCCTTCACATTGTTTATACACATATGCCTCATGAATTTTTGTGAAGTTCTGATTTTTTATTTTTTATGATTTATTACGGCTTTTGAGTGTAATTTTGACACCCCCATTTGATAAATGACCCTGTTACAGACACCCTAAGTACAAAAAAAAAAAATAAAAAAAAAAAAAAAAAAAAAAAAACCCAATGCAAAAGTTCAACGTTTTTTTGATAATTATTGATCTAAGAGATCCTGAGAATTGTCCTAACGTCTCGTTCCGATCGGAGCGAAAAACCGTAGGACTTAGTTCGCAAAAGTAGTTTTTAAAAACATATTCTTGAATATTTAATGAACGAATTTGATTGACGGCATTGGTTCAAGAGGCAAAGTTTGTTCAGCATGAGGAATCTATCAAATGATATGCATAGTGTGGGATGTGTGCCACACCACCGTGAATGACAGAGCCGTAAAACTCGTTACGCCAAACGAGTGCCGATTTCTTTCTAAAGCTTACAGACCTCTAAGTCACATGAGTCGAACATCCCCACGAGTTTTCGTTCCGATCGGCCTCCGTTTAACCATCTCTCACAGTCGCTCAACAACTTCATTGGTCCATGCCGCGCCATGTTTTTTGAAATACGCCCACATGTCCTTAATACCAACATACATGGGGCCCCTGGAACCAAGACACTGCATCCAATTTTAAGTCAATCGACCTAACGTCAGGTGGTCAGAGCCCTTTAATTTTTTTTCACATTTAAGCGCCACCATTGTTAGATCGTCGAATTTTTTTACTGGACCTCAAGAACCCATTCACAATGTACCGAGTTTGGTGGCATCTATCTCATTCCTTCTCGAGTTATGCCTTTTAGTAAAATAGCTCCGCCCACAACGTTCATTGCGCCCCCTAGCGAACGTGAATCAAAATTTCAACTTTTTTTTTGATAATTATTGTATTCAACCACCAAAGAACATTTCGCACTGGTTTGGTTTCCCATCGGGCAAAAAACCAGGGACTAGTTCCAAAAGGAGTTTTTCGAACAAATTCAAAATGCGGAAAATCCATCATGCGGAAATTAAAATCGAGATATAC